>JBBMKE010427709.1:0-10527 GCA_037834125.1 Lippia alba | reverse complement strand
ACTAGATTCACATGGATTTTTTTGCTTAAATCAAAATCTGATGTACTTTCTGTAGTTCCTCAGTTTTTCACCTTCATATACACTCAGTTTCATGTAAAAATTAAAAGCTTCATGTCAGACAATGCACCTGAATTGTTGTTTACAAATTTCTTCAAGCAACATGGGGTATTGCTTTAATTCTCTTGTGTAGAAAGGCCCCAACAAAACTCTGTGGTAGAGAGAAAACACCAACATTTACTCAATGTGACCAGGGCTTTGTATTTTCAGTCTCAAGTTCCCATCAAATATTGGACTGATTGCATTCTTAATGTTTTTTTTTTTCTGATTAATAGGACTCCATCAGCTACTCTTCATCACAAAACACCTTTCCAATTGCTCTATGGTTCATCTTTTGATTATGCCAGTCTTAGAACATTTGGCTGTTTGGCTTTTGCCTCAACTTTACCTTCTCACAGGCATAAGTTTACTCCTAGAGCAAGAAAGTGTGTTTTGTTAGGTTTTCCTAATGGTGTTAAAGGATATAAACTTCTGGATTTGTCTATAAATGAGACATTTATCCCCAGAGATGTTGTTTTTCATGAAACTATCTTTCCATTTCATCAAACATCTCATGATCACTTGTTTTCCCTTGATCCATTTCATGATTCTTCTTTACCCATTCCAATACATCCGGTTTCTTCCACTGATGATGGTTCTTCTTCAATGCCCACTTCCACTTCTAATTCTTCCACCATATTGCCACCAACAAGAGCTACAAGGATCAGTAAAACTCCATCATATTTGAAAGATTTTCATTGCAACTTATTAGCTGGGAATTCTGAATTTTCTATCTCTACCAAGAATCCTATTTCTGATTATATCTCTTATAACAACTTGTCCCCTCATCATAGGCAATTATGTTTGTCTTTCTCCTCTCATATAGAACCTCAAACATATCAAGAAGCTTCATTACTACCTGAATGGAGACAGGCTATGCATGAGGAATTGCAAGCCATGGAGCATAATAATACTTGGACAGCTGTATCTCTTCCCACTCATCATCATTCTATAGGTTGTAAATGGGTGTTTAGGACAAAATTCAAGTCTGATGGCACACTAGGTAGACACAAAGCCAGGTTGGTTGCTAAGGGTTACAGTCAATTGGAAGGAATTGACTTCATGGATACTTACTCTCCTGTTGCAAAGCTAGCTACAGTGAAGATTCTATTGGCATTGGCAAGTGCTAATAACTGGAATTTGGCTCAGCCAGATGTGAATAATGCCTTTCTTAATGAGGATTTGCATGAAGAGGTTTACATGGATCTACCTCAAGGTTATTGTTGTCCCACTGATATTGTTCCAACTGGTGGCAGACTTGTATGTCGGTTGAATAAAAGCATTTATGGTCTGAGACAAGCTTCAAGGCAATGGTATGCCAAATTTTCAGATTCTTTGATCACTTTTGGCTTTACCCAATCCAAGGCAGATTATTCCCTATTCACAAAGGGTACTAGACTTGATTTCATTGCCTTGCTAGTGTATGTTGATGATATTATCATCACTGGTCCTAATTCTGTTTTGATTGATTCCCTAAAGACTTTTCTCCACTCTCATTTTAAGTTGAAAGATCTTGGTCATCTGAAATTTTTTCTTGGCTTAGAGATTGCCAAATCACATGAAGGAATAATGTTAAGTCAAAGAAAGTATACTCTTCAACTCTTGGAAGAGACTGGTTATCTTGCTGCAAAACCATCAACTACTCCAATGGATCCCAATATTAAGCTGAACTCTTTTAATGGACATGCACTGGAAGACATCTCTACTTACAGAAAGCTTATTGGGAAGCTTTTGTACCTCACTTTATTAAGACCAGACATATGCTTCTCTGTCAACAAACTTAGCCAGTTTGTTTCACAACCACGTAGCATTCATTTTGATGCTATTCATCATCTACTAAGATATTTGAAAGGCACAGCAGGTCAGGGAATTTTTTTCCCTTCTCAGAATGATTTGAAGATCAGTGCATTTGTTGATGCAGATTGGGCATCCTGCCAAGATACTAGGAGATCAACTTCAGGTTTTTGCATCTTTCTTCATAATGCCTTAATTTCTTGGAAATCAAAGAAGCAATCCATAGTATCAAGGTCCTCAGCTGAACCTGAATATAGGGCCTTAGCAGTGGTTACAAGTGAATTGGTGTAGGTTGCTCAATTGCTCAAAGACTTTCAAGTTGATATTCATAGTCCTATTTCTCTGTTTTGTGATATTATTGCTGCAATTCACTTGGCAGAGAACCCTATATTTCATGAGCGCACTAAGCATATTGAGGTAGATTGTCACTTTGTTCGTGATAAAGTTTCAGTTGGCTTTATCAAGCTTCTTCCCGTATGTACCATGCATCAACTAGCAGATGTTTTCACCAAAGCATTGCCTGCTCCACAGCTTCACAATCTCTTGGTCAAGCTGGCTGTGAAGAACATATTCTATCCACCTTGAGGGGGGTGTTTTGCAATATATGTGGAAAGTTAGTAAAATAGATTTTTCCTTCATGTTTGACCCACGTGTTGTTAGTTGCGTTGAAAGTTAAGCAGTTGTAGTTGTTAGTTGTCTTTGCCACGTGTCATTTATTTATTTGTCCTCTCACTTGTATATACTTGAGCTAAGAGACTTGTACAGTTCAGTTTTGTTAAATGAAAACAATTCATTCCCAATTTTCGTTTCTAAGAACTCAACTACCACTCAAACCATAAATATATAAACATTAATAGATATCTTGTGATTATAGCATTAAACCATAATAAATCACAAGAAAAGATACATAATTTCATATAAGAATACAAACCCTTACTATTCACCCCTTCAGATGCTCTTACCCAAAACCCTAGCAAATCAAGTTCAAAATCTAAGTTTCATGGATGAAAAGAAGCACATTTGAATTTAGAACACAAAGATATGCTTACCTTGAAGATTGGATGGAGGATGGAAGAGATATGAGCTCAAACCTCAAAGGTGTGAATAGAGACGGTATTTCTTCCTCTTCTCACTTTGGAGCTGATTTCCTCTTCTTTCTTGCTTGTGCTTCGAAATGGGGCAGCCAAATCAGATAGAGGGATGTGTTGGGGTGATAAGGGTTCAAATTAGGGGTAATTTGGTCAAGAAATAAAAAAGTTATAGACAAAAAAGTCAAAGGTGGCGATTTAGGCTCGAAACACAATTTCGATGAAATTTTGGAGGTTCAAACGGGTTTAGAAAATTATAAGGCTTATTGCATTGACTCCGAATCGTCGAAAGGAGTCCAACGGTGGTAACGGAATTCAAACCCGAATTCCCAAGCTCAAATTACGCCGCTTGGGACCCAAGGTGCGTTAAATGCTCTTTAGTCTCTTTAAGTCCTGTTTCACCAAAGCAAATAAAAACTCAACCAAATAAGTTCTAAAACACATATAAAGCATATATATAAACACGTTCATAATTCATATATTTCATGTATAACAAGTTGTCACAAAAATCGGAATTGGAATCGAAGTTAAACGAATTAAAAGCGAGTTTAAGAGGTATATAACGTTGAGAACTTAAACATAAGAGATAAGACATATAGCAAATATCCACATACCAATTACATCATATAATTTGCATACTTAAATAATTAAGTGCGCAGTTAACACACTCGTGACGTCATACCTGTACGGCCAAAAAGTCGGGGCCGTTACAATAAATATGTGGTGCTAGTCAGTCGATCTCATCCTTTTATGAAAAAGTTTAAATAAGTGATCACTTTAGTCGTCATGTGAAATTTTGAAGTATAAATTCACAATTATTTCACGAAATTGAAGTTACCAATGTATATTTTTCAATCGAATCAAAATCTCAACAGAAGATTTTTCATAAATGATATCAATATTTCCATGTCAAATAATATCCTCGGGAACTGTCTGATATGTGCAATTAACCTCAATTAGGGGTTTTTTATGACTTAATATTGTGTTTGATATTCACAATTAGCTCACACTGGCCTGGACAACTTAATCTACAGTCCGCAAAAGGCCCTCAATATTCATAGATTAAGTCTTGTTGTGAATCTTAGGGGTGGGGGTGTGATTAAGTTGGATTAAGATTAATTCTTTTATGGCCAACCTTTTTTCTCCATCTTGCCCCTAAATTCAATTTTTCATCAACAAAAATCAACGTTACCGATGTTCTCCCAAATTTAGGATCCTCCTTTCCCTCTTGCAGAATGGACGCCTACTGTGTCTGATGTGCATTGCCACCTTTATATACTTGAAAACTGTATTGACAAATGTAATAAACCATCACAAGTATTACTTTGATGTATTTAAGTGTTGTTTAATATATCACAAATATGTTTTGAAAACTGAATACGTGCATTTGCTCTATAGAGACCGTGCATTTATTCAATACAAAATTGGTACTTAATTTGAAAGAGGGAGAGGATATTTGCAAATAATAAAATAAGGATAAAATAGTAATTGTGCATAGATTTTTTAACTAATCTAACCTATCAAACGGAAAATGGATTTGGTATGATTTTTCTAATAACTTATATCAAACAGAATATTAAATCATTCTATTTACACTTAATCTTATCTAAAAACCCAATTAAGTCATAAAAACTCATCTTTCATATCAAACTCCTCCCGACTTTCATTGTTGGAACTGTGATCTAAGATGACAAACTGCAATTTTGACAAAGCTTAGATGGCAATGCGAAACTAAAACAAAAATAAAATAGTTTAATTTAAAGGCGGTAAAAGAATACGCTTAGTGTATATTATAAAATGAAGTGATTTATTGGTTGCTATACGTTAGTTAAATTAAAATTTTCGTGTTCCGTTCTTGAGCAACTAATGATTATTTATTTAACATCGGAAAGATATAGGAAATAAGATATTTATATAAGTCAAAAAGTTTTAAATATAATGAATTAAGTAATCTTTTCGTAGTAATTCATATCTAATTTTCGTAGTAGGTTTGAAAACTGCACTTATGTCTAACGGGTACGTGAACCCAACACTTGATGGATAACTTTATATTTTAAGAGTCTAACTTCATTAGAATTCATAACAAGAGATTAGAGAAAAAATAATTTAGTAATCCTAAGCCAATTTAAACCATGAATGAAAAATAGAGAAAACAAAAACAAACGAACAAAACACTCCTCTTTTTAATATTATGGAGTTGCATGCCTCTAGCCTCCTAAATAAGGTGAACAATGCGATGGGTGCTATGGGTATATATATTACTAATCTAAAATACAAGTATATCAATTAGCAAAAGTGGGGACTGACGACAATATAAATATCACGTCTTGCGTTATACAGGGTATCGAATATAATTTCTCCAACAACATTTCAACAAATACTCGATTCCATAAGCTATTGCTTAAGCAAAATGATGCATCAACAAAGTCAAATGCTTTATTCTATAATTTTTCTATTGTATACTATTTTTTTTCGAATTTGTTTCTGGTTTTAATTAAGGATCATTTATGTCTTCTTTCAAAAAAAAAAAAAAAAAGATTATTTATGTCTTATTGTCCTACATTTAAACCTAATTATAATGCAATTCATTATTTTTGAAAAATTATATTTTAGTCCCTATAAATTTTATTTGATCTTAAGTCCCTTAACGAAATTTGTAAAAATATACTTATGCCCCTGACGGTTTAATGTATATAACTAAAATTATAAAGTCATCCCTAAAGTTTTTAAAAATTAACAAAACGATCCCTACAAATTACAAATTTAACACCAAATCAGGACTATTTTTGAAATGACATAATGGAACTCTAAGAACCACAAATGGTTTTCAAAGTTAGGAACTAAAATATAATTCCTTAAAAATGATGAATTGCATTGTAATTACGTCTGTACGTAGGATAGTCAAATATAATTATTTTTGAATTAATTTAGAAGTTTGTTTTTAATTGTTGTATTCTTTTTTTTTCTTCTTAATTGTAGTATTCAAAGGTAATAGAATGTTCTCTATTTCCAAAAGAAAATTTTTGAACCTTATTTAGACCTGCAACTGATAAAATAATTTCATTTTTTTTTTTGGGAATGGTACAAGCATTCGAAATTTACTACACGAATACGTTTTTTAAAAAATACGTTCGAATATATAGTATGATTCAAAATTGTCGATTGATGAGATAAACTAAATTTAATTTCTTATAAAAGAAAACATATTATTCAATAACATAATTCAACAACATGATTTAAATTTTAAAACAACAATCATTAGTTAATAAGTAATACCCAAATAAATATGATTACTTATAAAGGTTTGAATCAATATTTCTTAGTGGGGTCTGACCCCACTCCTTGAGCTGTGGTAACTGGTGACCTCGCTGCTCAGACAATTGTATCATATTATTTTTGTATTCATACTCTGCTGTGTTACGTGCCAAACAATAATTTGGCCGCAAAAATGGAAATTATAGCAAATAAAGAAGAAAACAAAATAATAATAGTGTTAGTGTGGCCGCTCACTTGAAAATGCCTCCACTACCATAATTTGACATCATTGGTGTTGACCTTTACATTGATTCATTACAAGTTATACAACACTTCTCAATCCTTCTCATTACAGCATAAAGACTAAAACGCCCCAAAAAAATCTCGATTAAAATGCTTCCAAAGTCAGAATTATTAAAGGCTGAGTGAGGATTAGCATCAGAAAATTGATGAAGATGGAAGAAGAGAAGAGAGAGGGAACTCATAAAGTGGCCAATATTCCTCTCTTAACTCCATACAAAATGGGCATTTTTCATCTATCCCACAGGTAATTTTGTGTGTCTATATATAGATATATATGATAAAGAAGTTATAGTTTGTATATTTGTAGGGTAGTTTTGGCACCCATGACAAGAATGAGGTCTTACAATTTCATCGCACAGCCACATGCGGCTCTTTACTACTCACAAAGAACTACAAAGGGTGGATTGTTGATCTCTGAAGCTTCTGGGATTTCAGAAACAGCTCAAGGGTAAGTCTTTTTTGATACAAGAGCTATTGGTAATATAATGTTTAAAATAATTAGATTAATTATGTGAATGATTCGAGGAACGAAACCAAGATTTTGGGAAGAACAATGACAATTAGAAAAAAGAAATTAGTCTTGTGATTTAAGAAGGGTTGAAATTGTAAAATTTTAAAAGTTTGACATAAAAATGACTCAAAAGATATCAATATGATATATTAGTACACATGACGTATATTATCAATAAAACATAAAATGAAACTTACAGCTGAAACAGGAGATCCAAACTTGATGACCTCTCTACATTAGCCACGTTCCTCCATCCTAATTGCAATTTACAGGTATTTAAAACTTGTTTACTTATTTTTATCCAAACACTTTGAAAGTTTATTTTTGAAGTTGTGGGAAATCTATTTATGTCCCATGTATCATATTTATGCTTATCTCAAGGGTTATTGAAGAGTTTATGATGAAGATTAAGGTGTACTTGAACTTTAAAGTCTACTCCATTTCTTGCGTCATGATAGATACTCTCATTAATCTCTAATCTAGGTGTAGAGGATTAGTCCTGTCACGCTATGCTTATATATTTGCATAAAACTACCATAAAGTTGAGGTAGTAGAGAATCCATAAAGGAGGGTTAAGGGAGAGAAATTAATCAAGATTCGCCGATAAAAAAATCCCTATGGCGAAAGATACTTTTCAATTGAAGTTATATGAATGCGATGATCATGAAGTCCAACAATTCGTGATTTATTCATGTTCAATTATATGACTACATGGATTATGTGTTTCACTTACAGAAATGAGATCCAATTTCTTATCAGTTCTGAAAACATATGTAATCATCCTAGTGGCTTGACTTGTCAGGGGAAGTTTTTGTAATTTCTAAAACTTCTAAATAAGTTTGTGTAATGAGGTCAAACCTCACACTAAACGAGTGTAATTATCCCAAAATGATTGGATCAAAGGGATATAACCAAAAAAGGCTCTAAATAAGGTTATTCTCAAGGTCAGAAACAAGTAGAACGTTAGATAATAATTCAATTCCTCTCTTTTGTTGCTTGAAGATATCCACACACTCCAGGGATATGGAGAAAAGAGCATGTAGAAGCATGGAAGCCAATTGTCAAAGCAGTTCATGACAAAGGGGGAATATTTTTCTGCCAACTTTGGCATGCTGGCAGGGTTTCAAATTACAGTAAACCCCTAATCTCTCAATCCTAGTTTTGTGTTTGTTACCTTTAGTAATTAGTACACTACAAGAAAGCGTCTTATCAATAACAAATACTGCATGATATATATCTTGTTGCAGATTAGTTTGTGACGAAATTTTCTATTAATTTACTACAAAAACCATTATTTGCAAAAATTTCTATGAAGTCATAGGTTTTAATTTTCATCGCCTTTCCGTTGGAAATCTGTTTTTCCAACGAAAAACCACCTGTATTTCAGAATTTTCTGTTGGGTTTCGGCAAATTTCTTAACCACTTGTGGACGGGACAGTTGAGAACATTTGTGATGAGTTTCTTAACACTAATGGAAAATTTATTCAATAAGAAGGGATGCATTTTCTTGGTGAAAGTTGAAACATACTGGGAATCCTTCGTTAGTTTTAATCTTCTTTCCTTTTCTTGGGATGGTTGAAGGTTTCCAGCCTAATGGGAATCCTCCAGTTTCATGCACAGACAAACCAATCCAAACTGATGAGGATATTACAGGATCTCATGAATCAATGTTTTCACCACCCCATCGGTTGACAGTTGAGGAAATCTCTCAAGTTATCAATGATTTTAGAATGGCTGCTAGAAATGCCATTGAAGCAGGTACTTAATTTGATTTGATTCCACTATTCTGTTCCTTCACAAAAATAAGAAAGGTAATCTTACTAGGGAAAAATTGCAAAACTGGGACGATGAATGTATATAATACGTTGACATTTTGGCAATTTTAGAACTTTGGTAGCGGCCAATTCAATTTTCAGGTGAAAATATGCACTAGCGTAACACATAGTACTGCCTGAAAATTGCGTGGCACATCGTCATACACGATAATGTTTTTATTTTTCTTAGAATAAATATAAAAATTTGATTCAATATAAGTCAAGGAAGGAGGCCATTGCTGAACCTTCTATCCTGACTCCATCACTGATCGCAAATGCTCATACAGGTTTTGATGGGGTTGAGATCCACGGGGCAAATGGTTACCTGATTGACCAGTTCCTAAAAGACAAGGTAAATGACAGAACTGATCAATATGGAGGCACCTTACAAAACCGATGTCGTTTTGCATTGGAGATAGTGAAATCCGTGGGAGAAGAGATCGGAGCCCACAGAGTAGGCATCAGGCTCTCACCTTATGCCGACTACAATGACTGTGGAGACTCAAACCCTAGTGCCCTTGGCCTCTACATGGCCGAGGAGCTCAACAAATACAACATACTCTATTGCCACGTGATCGAGCCGAGGATGATAATGCAGTTTGAAAAGCGAGAAGCTAAAGGCTGCAGCTTGTTGGCCATGCGAAGAGCTTTTGGAGGAACTTTTATTTCTGCGGGTGGGTACGATAGAGAGGATGGATGTGAAGTAGTGAGTAAAGGTGGAGCGGATCTTGTTGCATTCGGAAGACTGTTCTTGGCTAATCCTGATTTGGTGAGGAGATTCGAGGTTGATTCCGTGCTTAATAAGTACGATAGAAGCACTTTTTATACGCATGATCCAATTGTTGGTTACACGGATTATCCATTTCTGGAAGAAAGCAGCTCTTAGGGCTTGGAAATGTGTACTAATTCCTTTTCTTTTAGTAACATTTCCGCATTGCAGTTGTGTATGGTTCAATTACAATTATAAGTTCATCTCACCTATGTGAACTTCATATGTTATGATAGTTGGAGTTGCACATTACAATTATAAGTTCATCTTACCTCTGTGAACTTATATGTTATGATAGTTGTAGTTGCGTCATGCTAATTTATTTAGATCGAGTTTTGTCCTTTCTTAATTTGAGACATTTTGAACTCATCCGATTTTAAATGGCTATGGTAATTTGTAAATATCGATTCTAAAAACGTCAACAGTGTTGATAGTTTTCACCCGATTGTAGATGGCCTCTGTGGTTTTGGGCACCGGATCTCCTGCTCCATTTTGGTGCTTCATCTCATGCTCCACGTATCGGATGAGTGACACGTGTAAGATTTTATTAGATTTTTTAACACATAAATTTATGGTATTATCAATAAAAGGAAAAAAATCTTTATATATCTAATATAAAAAACATAGCAAAATTTATATATTTAATAAATTAAAAAAATAAGTCCTACTTTTTTTGGAAATTTTTTTAATATCCTAAGTGAAAATATTAAAATTAGTGTCGTTTTTTCAAATTTTTATTTTTAAGTTATAAAATTTTTATATTAAATATATTTATAATATTCAAACTTAAAAATATTTTATAATAGTCAAAGTAATAATATAAATTGATATTCAAAGTTGTTATATATAATATTAAATGTATTTTATAATATCCAAAGTTCGAATATCATAAAATAT
>JBBMKE010427699.1:0-10529 GCA_037834125.1 Lippia alba | reverse complement strand
TTCAAATAATTCATAAGGAGATTGAAATAATACAACGTAAATAAGGAAATACGCTATTAAATATAAATTAAAATGCGCAATTAGTATCACATTATCTAAACCCGAACGGATGAAAATCCGGAGTGTTACAGTGTTGGTGTGCGCTATATGGAATACGAGGAATAAGAAGAGGGCTGAAGGCATCTCCCGACTCCCTCATGAAGTGGTGGAGTTTGCAAATAGATACGTAGCGGAGTGGAACGAGATTGGTCAGGCCCCTATTTCGCATGGCGAAGACAATGGCAGGGTGAGATGGATTAAACCGAGGGTAGATTGGGTGAAGGTGAACTTCGATGGCGCGGTTTTTGCGAGGGAGAATGCGGTGGGCATAGGAGTTATTGCTCGCAATTCGGACGGAGATTGCATTGCATGGGAAACTGATCGAAAACCCAACATTTGTGACCCTGGTGCGGCGGAGATGCTTGTTGCGTTATCAGCAGTGAAGGTGGCAAGAGACTTTGGATGGAAGAATGTCATTTTTGAAGGAGACAGCTCCAACACTATCAATCAGATCCAAAGCAAAGATCAAGATTTCTCCTAGTTAGGGAATCTGGCAATGGACATTAGACAAATGTGTTCCTATTTTAATAACTTTCATTTTTCGTTTACTCGTCGTGATGCCAATAAAATCGCTCACTCTCTAGCTAGAAATGCAACTTCGGCTTGCGTTGGTTCTTCGGATTTTCCGATGTATGTTTCGCATTTAATTCTCTCGGATTTGGAATAAATTAAGGGCCTTGGGCCCTTCCTCTTTCAAAAAAAAAAAGTAGAAGATTTTCTAACTGAATTCGCACGGAAATAGACTAAATTCTAGTTAATTATTCGATAAATATATTATATATTTACTATTTATTAATTAATTAATTTTTAAATAAGTATAAAACACCTTTAATTTATTATATTAATTTAATCGAATTAAAATTACTAAAGAATGTTGGTCTTTGATTTATTATATTTTCTCTTTTTTATTTAGTAACTCGAGGTTGCTGTTAGGAAACTGAAACATATGCAGTGAATAGTCCAAATTAATCTTCCACCAACTCTTAGGTACAGGGGCGGAGCCAGCTAAGGCCAAGGAGGCTTGAGCCCCCCCTTCCGCCCCCTCCACCCCCTACCCCCTGTACCCCACCCCACTAATTTCATTCAAATTAATTTTAAAAATAAAAATATATATCATCAAAAATATATTAATTAATATTTTTAACAATATAAAATTTACTAAATATCATGTATAATAAATGTTATATTTACATATTATATTTGATATGATTTGAGTTTCATTTGAATATAAAAATAATTGAAAGTGTGTGTTTTTTGTTATGATGCGTCGAACACTTCAGGAAAAAATTAATGTATTGTTATTTTCATACAAGGAAAAATTAGTATAAAATATATCTTATTGTATAGATAATGTATCATGTAATGCTACCGAGATAAAGTACATCATATTACATGGGTAATTTTAATTAAAACCTAACTCTATCGATTAATATCACAAAAAAATTTAATTTCCAATACATATTATTCTAATAAAATATTGTGAATTCAAATTTTAATTTTGAAAATAAAACACTTAATTTTTTTTATTCAACTGTTTATAATTTAACTTACCGATAATTTAACGAAATAATTAATTACTACATTTGATAGTGAATATTTTAATCTCAAAATGAATTTTAATTTTTTGTTTTTGAGATCATATTAGTATTTATATGTAAAAACTTTAATTTGATAAAAAAAATAGTGAGAACAATTGAGAAAAACACGAATCGTCGAAAACAATTATCACCAATAAATTTTAGTATGTCATAAAAATTGTAAAGACATCTAAATAATAAAAAATTTTCAGCCCCCGCTCTTGAAAAGACCTGACTCCGCCCTTGACTAATCATACACAATTGCAATGTGGATGCCAGGATGTGTTACTAAAGAAATGGAATTGGTACTCATTTCCAAGCCCTAGGAGCTGCTTTCTTCCACAAATGGATAATCCATGTAACCAACAACCAGATCGTGCGTACAAAAAGTGCTTCTATCGTACTTATGCGAAATTAAGTACCTCGAATCTCTTCACCAAGTCCGGATTAGCTCAGAACAGTCTTCCAAACGCAACAAGATCCGCTCCACCTTTACTCACTGTAAAGTCTCGTATGGAGCCGAGAATTATTTGTATCATTGATGTATTAGGATACAAGATACAACCACAATATATACGGGAAGCTAGGGCTACAAAATACAAGAGAGAAAAAGCTAAATACAAGGAAAGGAGAATATTACAAGAGAGATTTAAGTAAATCAAAATCTTTCCTTAGTTGTGTAATCTTATCCCTTAACGCCCCCCGCAAGCTGAAGACGGGGATAATGCGAGTCGAAGCTTGGCTCGGTGGAACTCATGAAGACGTTGACCAGGTGGTTTTGTAAGAATGTCTGCCAATTAATCATTCTTAGAGAGGAAACGAACTTGAAATGTGCCTCGGGCCACTTATTCACGAACAAAGTGGTAATCTAGCTCAATGTGTTTGGTTCTAAACTGCTGCTAGAGGACTCAAGGCCAGAATTTCGAACAACAAATCTCAAGAGCCTGGAATTTAGGTGACCCAACCGGGGATGCCAATCATTCATACTGGGCACTTCAGCAGCCAAGACTTGCTTCTTCGATGGGGACACCGCGTACACTCCCTACTCACTAGGGCCCCGAAGCAACACCGTCTTGGTTATCTGGTCCTTAATGAGAAAATGAGTAGGCCAAAATTCAAAGAACACACCATTATCAGATGTAAAATTTTTAGCAGATAATAAACTCTTGGTTAGGGACGGCACCCGCATTGTGTTATTTAAAGAGAGGACTCCTTTAGAGGAAGAAATACCAGCTTTACCTGTATGTGTAATAGACAAACCTTGACCATCACCAACATGAAGTTGATCAGTACCACGATAAGTTGTCGGATTGCTTAGTGAATTGAGATCAAGTGTGGCATGAAAGTTTGTAGCTGTATCAGGGTACCACTGGAAACTGGTGCTGGTACGGCCCCTAGTACGAGGACTGGTATGATTGCTGGAACTAGTGTGCTGGTACAAAATCAGGGGCAGGTCCATGGCCAAAGTAGGTATGATTGGCCTGAGCAGGGAACTGGGGTCGGAAGCCAAGTGTCGGTGGCTGGTACCGACTGCGACAAGTGAAAGCAGAATGATTTCTCCATCCACAGATCTGACATGGACCTCGAGGTCTGGAACAACCACCAACGATTACGGGGACCAGGACTGGGCTGCTGGGTGGTTCCAGGAGTTGAGGGGCCACGAGTGGATTGTGGTCGAGACGTCGTCACATGAGAGGCATTGGTGATGGGAACAACCAGAGACCCTCGAAGGAGAATTTCATGTGCCACTAGTTGACCGTACAATTCATGGAACGAGACTGGTTTAGATCTCAGTAATGATGCTATGATATTCGGAACTAATGTTCCGGTAGATGACAGCATTGAATTCGGTTGCAGACATGGAGCGCCCGGCAGCAGACAATTAATCGGACAAGGCTTTGGCTCGCTGAAGAAACCGTGACACTGTCATATCATTATGTTTGAGTTCTTGAAGTTCAATGTGTAATTGAAGTTAGCGATTTTGCGAGACTGAACCGCATTGGCGAGAGCCTTCCAGGCTTCATGGGATGAGGAGAGCCCAATAACATAGAAAAAAACTTCTTCAGAGATGGAAGAAAGTAACCAGGAATGAAGCATCTGGTCCTTTTTGTACCAGTCCGCATATGCCGAATTGGCAATCTGAGATGTCGGATTCGTCGGATCCGGAATAGTTGTGGGTGGTGATCCACCGGTACCATCAACAAAGCCATTTAGGCTTTGATAATTAAGGAGTGGAAGGAATTGCGTCTTCTAGGCTAGATAATTTTTGCTTTTTAATTTGATGCTAAAGCTATGGGTAGCGGAAAGGGTGGTGTTTGGGGTGGAGACGGGGACAAGAGTTGTGGTAGACATGGCGATGGTGGTGGCAAAGCAGAAAGGAGAAGAAAAAAAAAATTAATATGGTTCTGGTACCATGTAAAGTCTCGTATGGAGCAGAGAATTCTTTGTATTCATTGATGTATTAGGATACAAGATACAACCACCATTTATACGGGAAGCTAGGGCTACAAAATACAAGAGAGAGAAAGCTAAATACAAGGAAAGGAGAATATTACAAGAGAGATTTAAGTAAATCAAAATCTTTCCTTAGTTATGTAATCTTATCCCTTAACACTCACTACTTCACATCCATCCTCTTGATGTACCCACCCGCAACAATAAAAGTTCATCCGAAAGCTCTTCGCATGGCCAACAAGCTACAACCTTTAGCTTCTAGCTTTTCAAACTGCGTTATCATCCTTGGCTCGATCACGTGGCAATAGGGTATGTTGTATTTGTTGAGATCCTTAGCCATGTAGAGGCCGAGGGCACTAGGGTTCAAGTCTCCACAATCATTGTAGTCGGCATAAGATGAGAGCCTAATGCCTACAATGTGGGCTCCTTTCTCTTCCCCCATGGATTTCACTATCTCCAGTGCAAAAACGGCATTGGTTTTGTAAGTTGCCTCCATATCGATCAATTCTATCATTTACCTTGTCTTTTAGGAACTGGTCGATTACGTAACCATTTGCCCCGTGGATCTCTACCCCATCAAAACCTGTTAAGAGCATTTGCGATCATGGATGGGAATGGGATACACTCATAGCATTACATCTTTCCTTAACGTATACTGAATAAAATTTTATATTTGTTTAATAAATGAGCTTTTTACATTTACAAAATTGCATAATTGTGTATATATATATAATACTTAGATAAAAAGATCGCATAGTTTACCCTTATAAGTCCGAAAAAATACAATTAATCCCAAGCGAATTGAACGTTTTACCCTGAACTTAAAAGTTAAACAATATAAAACAAAATATTTCAAATTTATATGAACGTTAAAAGTAATTTTAAAAATTAAATTAAATTTGTCTACTACACAGATAAAATAAATATATGTTGTTGAAGATCGTCTATTTATGGAATTATTGACTTTTCCCGTTATGGTAGTGATTAGCCTTGATTTATAGTGATCTTGTTTCCCTTGTACATTGATTTATACTCTTGATCTCTGTAATTCCTGTAACATAGAATTATTGAAAACAATACAATGAACAAAGATAATTTTCTCCTCGAATACCATACTTTAACATGGTATCAGAGCAGCGTTGAGATCCTAGGGACTCAGAATTAGCCTCATCATTGTCCCATACCCTATCTCGGCTATAGAATTGGCCTAAATCTGCAATCAAACCAACAACCATGTCAACCGAAGAGAACAACAACAACCAAGAACTAGCAATCCAAATCTCACAACCAACCATGCTCAATTCGGATAATTTGTCAATCGGCATCAAATTAAACCGTGATAATTATCCGATTTGGGCCAGATTAACGAAGATAGCGATCGGCAAAAGAGGTGGCCGATCACATATAACCGGCAACCCACTGGCTCCGGAGGAATCCGACCCAAAATTCAACTCATGGGAACAAAAAGATCAACAAGTGTATACCTGGATTATAAAAAACATGGAGAGCAACCTCATCACCAATGTTCTCCAATATCAAACTGCCAAGGTTTTGTGGGATGGACTTTCCACCACCTACAGCAACGGCGACGACCCATTGGAACTCTTGGATTTACATCGGAGAGCTAACACCCAACGTCAAGACCAAGACAACCTTGAAGAATTCTGGAACAAATTACAAAACATTTGGATGGCTATCGATCGAAAGTAGCCAAACCCAATGAAGTGCCCCGACGACATCAAGGCCTTCAATCTCATCACCCAAGAACAAAGGTTATATCAATTCCTCACTGGAATTGATGAAAAATATGAACTAATCCGGAGAGATATTTTAAAAATATGAACTAATCCGGAGAGATATTTTAAAGCAAGAGCCAAAATCTGCTGTAGAGTCGGCCTATGCCACCGTACGTAGCGAAGCCTCCCGTTTTCAAATTCTCAAATCAAACGCCAGTGGGGATAGGGATTCCGGTATCGGAGTAGGGCTGGTAGCAAAGAGGGACAGGAACATTCGGAGTGGCGCATGCTCAGACGGCGCCGGACGAAGAGAGAGCACCGGCCGTCGGATATCATGGCGTGATGAGAAAGAGGGAGTCACTTGTGGAGTATGTGGAAAACCAAGACACACATCGAAGCAATGCTTTGAAGTGGTCGGCTACCCCGATTGGTGGTAAGGTCATCGAAAAAACCCCACCGGAGCCGCGACGAAAGGAGGAAACCAGAGAGCAAATGTCGCGGTGGGGAACAGAGGTGGAGAAACCGCTGCTGCCGGCACCATCCGAGGAGATACCGGTGCAACAGGCGGCGGCGTGACACCATCCAACGGCCGAGCTAATCTCGCAGTAAGCTTTGGCATCGGCGACAGAGAAAAAATAGAAAAGAAAGTGACAGAATGTAGCCCCACAGGTAACGGGTTTGGGAATTATGCCCCAAACCCTAGATCTCTTCTACATAATTACTCAAATTCTGATATAAATCCCTGAAGTTCAGAAAATTTGCAAAAGGGACCCTAACGTTTCAATGGTTTATGTACTTCACACCCAAAGTTTTGCAAATAATTTTTTAGAATGGATTCTTGACTGTGGGGCCACAGATTCTATGACTTTTAACGCTTCTGATCTTATTAACTCTGGTAAACCTAAGCGATCGTGTATTAAAACTGCAAATGGTGGTGGTCAAGCTATAGTTGAAAGAGAGGGTTCTATCTCTGTTACATCAAAACTGAAATTGAATAATTGTCTCTATGTGCCTTCGTTGTCTTGCAAGTTATTGTCTTTAAGCCACGTTATGAAAGAGCTAAACTGCATGGTTCTAATATATTCTCAGTTTTGTTTGATACAGGACATTCATACAAAGGAGATCATTGAGTGCGGTACTGAGCGTGGAGGACTCTACTACGTTGATGGAGTTGAAAATCTACCTAAAGCTCTACTGGCATCAACTAAGGCAAACACTCAACTTTGGCTCTGGCACCATCGACTAGGACATCCCTCCGCTGGGTATTTGAAGTTGTTATTTCCCACATTATTTCAGCAAAGTCAAACTGTAGATTTTTCTTGTCAGTCTTGTTTAACTTCAAAAAGTCGTAGAACCTCTTTTAAACCCAATAATACACGGTAGAGACTATTTTCTCTTTGGTGCATTCTGATGTTTGGGGCCTGCCCCCAATTACAAATCAAAATCAGTTTCGTTACTTCGAGTTGTTTGTTGATGATTTCTCCCGCATGACTTGGGTGTATTTTTTGCGTCATAAGTCTGAGGTCTATCCAACTTTTGTTGCATTCTATAAGATGGTACAAACCCAGTACATCCAACAAATCAAAATTCTGCGGTCTGATAATGGTAGAGAGTTTGTTAATCAGGAAATGAACACCTTTTTCAAAGAACACGGTCTTATACATCAAACCCTTGTCCCAACACCCCTCAACAAAATGGTGTCTCTGAAAGAAAAAATCATACCATTTGAGAAATCACTCGAGCCTTGCTACACGAATCCTATGTTCTAAATCATTTCTGGCCTGATGCAGTCGCTACTGCAACCTACTTAACCAACAGATTGCCCACCAAAGTCCTAAACCACAAAACCCCTCTATCCACGTTCCAAGCTCACAATACCATCTCATCTTACCATGCCACCTCGGATATTTGGATGTACGGTGTTTGTTCATGTTTCGAAGCATGAGAGAACTAAGCTGGACCACTGTGCTGTAAAGTGTGTTTTTATTGGCTATGCACCCCATCAGAAGGGGTATCGGTGCTATAACCCAATGAGTGTTTGGGTTCATGTTACCATGGATTGTGAGTTTGTGGAAACGAAATACTACTTTGTCACCCAGTCCAGTGATCAGGGAAGCTACAGGGCGAGTCACTGCACTGGTTGAGTTACCCAGATGATATATCTGTGACATCCGAGTCCGAAGGACACAAAGAAGACCTTAGTACCACTGCTGCTCAGCCCAATGACCCTCTTCCGTATGATGTCCAACTCGAGGTAATTGAATCCCTGAACCCCTCTCTTTCTAATATTCATGATACTGTTGATATCACAAATGCTGCTAACAGTGGTGTATCTGATATAGGTGGTACAGTTAATCATAGGTATTCCCTACCATAGCGTAGCAATATAGGATTTTCTCCTCAAAGGTAATCTTCAGAGCAGGTATCCAAATCATCCAAGTACCCAGTGAATAATTGGGTCAGGGTGAGTATGTATGCAGTTGCCAAAGCCTTCTTTGAAAATCTCTGTGCAGAGGTTATTCCAAAAACTATGGAAGAAGCAAGGCAACATAAAGAATGGAAACAAGCGATGAATATAGAGATGGAGGCTTTCATAAAAAATGAGGCATGGGAGAAGTGCCAATTGCCTGCAGGAAAACGACCTATTGGATGCAGATGGGTCTTCACAGTGAAACATAAGGTCGATGGGTCAGTCGAGAGGTATAAAGCTCGACTAGTGGCAAAGGGTTACACTCAGACATTTGGGATTGATTACTCGGAGACTTTTTCTTCCTTGGCAAAACTTGATACTGTTCGAGTTCTGTTATCAGTTGCTGCAAAATGGAATGGCCTCTACATCAGTTTGATGTGAAGAATGCCTGTGACACCCAGTTCATTCACACGTCAGGTTTGCATCACGAGAAAGTTTAATTTATGTAATTATGTGATTAATCAACTTTAAATGTCTATGTGAATAATTAGGATAAAATGATAAAAGATAAAAATATGAATTCTTGCATTACAACTTCGGAAATATGTGTAATAATTGGACTTTAATGTGAAATAGGACTTGGGCCTATTTTGATTGAGGGCCTAATTTATTTAGGTTGATTTGGGGCCAATCGGACCAATGCGGGCTAGGGAATTCGGTTTCGAATTCTGACTCTACCAATTGGGTTGTTTTATACATTCGGCCCAATTAAATTTAATTCATACCCTAGAACCTTCTATTTTATCCGGTTTACTTAACTCAGGAGTCATTTGGTTCGATCTTAACTTTGACCTAAAATCGGGACCTACCTACCACATAAATATCCTAGATCCCATTTTCACCTTCATTTCATTTCAAACTTTCAAGCCTCACATAAGGGAGAGAGAATGGAGAGCTTCAAGTGAATATCAAAGTAAGAGACCCATCTTCTTCCAAGAGCTCGTATCTATTGTAATCTTCTTTCCTCTGTGATTCAAGTTTAGATTGTTGTTTATTTACTGATTCGATTCATGTATATGCTTGAGTTTTGGTTGTTTGGAGAAATCATGTGAAAATGGAATTTAAGCACACAACTTGGTAATGTGATGAAATTGATGAATTATTGAGCATGCTTTGATGTTTAGAATATTACCTATGTGCCTTGGTTGCTGTAAATTCGTGTATGAAGCTTTGATTTGCTTGAATCCATAGTTGAATGCTTGAAATTCATAAGAAATGGGTTTGTGATTTTTGGGGCAAAAACCTTCCAAAACTTCGGGGATTTGATGTTTGAGTGTATTGCATGATTTATGTGAGTATGTATGTGTTTGGATGTTGATTTTTGAGCTTTGGGATGGTTGGATTCGGACTTGGGAAGCCATGGTTGAGAATTCTCTTAGCTTTCCCGAGGAAGAAAAAGGCCTACTCTAGTTCTGGTGCCGGAACAGCCGTTCTGCTTTGGCCTTCTGGCTGAAACGGTCGTTCCGCTTGATGGTGACATCAGCTCCATTTTTGGGAATGGTCGTTCCAAGAATGTGCTTGGATGGGAACGACCGTTCCCATCTTCGCTGGATCTCTTATGGGAACACCAGTTCCCGCGTTGCTTTGTGCGTGGGCAGGGCCGTTCCCAGCCCCCTGTTTGTGTTTTCTTCCTTCATTTTTGTGTGTGCTTGATTTATTTGAGTTGATCCATGATTTATATGCTTCGATATTGATTCTAATGCATTTCTAAACCTTGTTATTTACTTATGAAGCATGATTTGTCGATTTATGTGAAATTATGCTATGTGATCAACTTGTTCATCTCATATTCATTTCACATTTCATTCATACTTGCATGTCGTGCGTCTTGTGGTTCATATAGAGTCTAAGTGTGTTTCTGTTGGTTTTGTTCAGAGTTTGAGGAGCCGGGTTGATAACTCACATATTTATATAATTATTGAGCTTGAATTGTTGTTTCTTGTCTCATAATTTGATTTAATTGTGGATTATTAATTGATCTTATGTTTATTGATAGGGAATTGCCGACCCACCAAAATTGGGAGACTTTGATGATTTTTTATGGTAAATAATGAACGGTGGGCCATAAATCTTCAAGTAGGCCCATGACGTTTTGAAGTTAAAGCAGAGTCGGCCTATTTTTGCTTTGGGTCATTAATTCCAATTCTTTTTGGAGATCAAGTGGAGCAACTTTGGGCCAGCACGTGAGCATGC
>JBBMKE010427690.1:0-10531 GCA_037834125.1 Lippia alba | reverse complement strand
ATTGACACTATTATATATATACACATGTAGTGATGGTATTTCAGCCTTTCAGGTCTCGTGAAGCCAAAAGCAGAAGTTGCTACAAGCTATTGCATCTGGACGTAGACATGGGCAAAGTGAAGGCGGCATAACAGGGTACGTTAGAATATTTGGATTCTTTGCAATTCCCAACTTGTGATTCTCCATTATCACTAATGATCAAGATCAGTGTTCTTAAGGTATGCATCACAGTTGAAATTTGTTAGTGTTGATTTTGTGTACGTGTAATGGTGACTGTAATTGATGATGAAGAGCAGAAAGAAAATCTGGAAAAGTGAGAGGGTCAAGAGCTCCAACGGTGGGGATGATGGTATATTCAGTTGTTCTTGAGATTATTCATATTCCCTTTTCATTATTTAACCTACGTTCCTGACCAGGTTCAGAAACTTCATGTATTTACCTGGTTTTCCCTGAATTAGATATGTGGTCCTGTTGTGAAGAAATCATCGTGCTCTAATGCACGCAGTCAGATACTTATTAAAAAATTATCTTACCATGTCATGTTGTATTGGAAGTTCTAGTCGACACTTGTTATATGAAAATTTTAAGAAAAAAAATATACAGTCATATTGCATTTATATATGTCGTGTCCGTATTTGTGTATAATATGAATCATGCGATATTTATTTTCCCTTCTTTACAAGGAGTAGGAGATATATCTTTAATGAACTATTAGTTAAAAATTATTGTAGTTACGAAAAAGTTAATTATTTTAAATATTTTCGGAGTACACCATCAAAGTTATGGATATATTGAATGAAACATGAATTATATTTTAAGATTATTTATTCGTTTTGATTCAGACTTTGAATCCAAAGAAATTATTGATTTTCTGAAATTCTTTAAATATCAATGAGGAAATTTAACTTAAAAATTATTAAATATTTATTTAAAGTACATATATTGATTTGTCCTTATATAAACGTTGTATTCAGATCTTAAAATTTTGCATAGTTGATGAAAACTAATTCAAAGAGGTTTCGTAGCTTAGGCTGTAATATTGTGCATTTCGTATGATAAACAAGTGTTGTAAATACATGTAAATTTTATTCGATCACATGGAGAGTTTTACGGAAATTTTACTAAGGAAGTATATATAAAAATGGTTTTTTTTTCCAGTTTATATGTAAAATCTACGAAAAAAATATGTAATTTCATTAGCTAAATAACTACTAAAAATTATTCTGTTCATAAGATTATTCTATTTTTATTATTTCTTCTGTTCTCTTGACCAGAAATTGTATTTAGCACTTAGCAGAAAACTTCTCTTTATTTGGATATGGAAATTTTGGAAGTTTGATTTGAGCTCGAGCTGATCCGATCAAATCCCAAGCTTTGTTTGAGCCGAACCTGAGCTACTTTTTCCTCGGCTCGACTCGTTTGCTTGCCTATCTTTTGTTATGTATGGTCAAGTTACTGACTAGAACTTTAAAGGGGTTTTCTGTAATTTCTAAAATCAGATAGGGGGTCCAACTGTAAACACTGGCCGAGCCAGCATAGGCCTTAATTAGTGAAGGACGATCATACAAAATGCTAAGAACATTATCTGTTTAATCTCCTCCAATTTTGTGTATATCAAATCACCCCAGGGGTTCCCCCAAACACTTCAATGGATACAATTCTTTGAAGAAAAATCCCAATGAAGTGATTTGAGGGAACTCTTGGGGAAACCTGATCACCTATTATACTTCATTGATGACAAGACAAATTCTGAGGACTAGTATTTATAGTGCCACCATCACTTACACATTTCTGTTGTCAGCTTAGATTGGAGATAAAAGCACTAGCCCCTGAACCTAGTCACAGCCGCAGGGTAAATGAAGAACCAACCAAGAAATCGAATCAGATTGCCGGAATATATTCTTTCCCGGTGTTTTCCAATTTGTTAGTATGTTCTTTTTCTAACTAACCGCACTCTGATACGTCTAAAAGAACTTACAACATTAAGCCAGAAACAGGTCAACTTTGATTAACATTAAGTTCAAAATTTCATGGATAGTGAAAGCCATGGAAAACCGAATCATCATTATATGGACGTTTGTTCACATAGCTTCCGATTCTCGCTTCATTATTTAACCTAAATCTCCGACCAGGTTCAACACAGGCATGTTCCTAGTGACCTTGTTTTCCTAGGATGAAAAGTGGTCCAATTCGATTTCATGTAGTTACGTGTTTGTTCTTTGTTATGAATCCCTCACAACTTTAGCTAGCTTTTCTATAAATAAGCAACAAGTCTTCACCAAACTAGCACAACAACGGAGCAAAAACCGAGTCAGGTTTCCTCCGGAGTTCCCTCAGACTACTTCACTGGAGAAACAGTTCCCTACCTGAGGGTACTGCAGTGAAGTGTTTGGGGGAACTCCGGCTGTCACTTGACATCAATGAGTGATGCAACACAACATGGGCGTATTCCTAGTAATCTTGTTTTCCTAGGATGAAAAGTGGTCCAATTATATTTCATCCAGTTACTTGTTTGTTCTTCGATGTGAATCCCTCACGACTTTAGCTAGCTTTTCTAAAAATAAGCAATGCCTCTTCACCAAATTAGCACAACAACGGAGCAAAAACCGAGTCAGGTTTCCTCCTGAGTTCCCTCAGACTACTTCACTGGAGAAACAGTTCCCTACCTGAGGGTACTGCAGTGAAGTGTTTGGGGGAACTCTGGCTGTCACTTGACATCAATGACTGATGCAACACAACACATGCATTTTATACAGTCCAAACTCTTTTATTCTTCCTTGTACACAGAAAACTTATTGAAAATCTAGGAATTCCATCTTCCTTTCACTTCTTGACATAATCATCTCTCTCTTTATGGAATGCAAAAGGCGAACAAATATTTCCCGCTATTCCAAGTGGGGTGAAACTTCGCGAGGCCAATTGAATATCCATGACCAATATATATGTAGCCATAGCTGGAGGACGCTCCCCCATAAACCGTGGCCCCGGTGTTGAACGACCATATTATGGCCCCAGTCCTTGCACCCATTGCATACACAGCTCCGTTAGGCGCCACCAACCATGCAAATAGGACCCCATTCACTATGGTCACGGGCCCGTGTGCTGTTTCATTACTTGGATCAGCTGTGGTCCACAGGATTTTTCCCGTATTGGCATCCATTGCCACCCATCCACCGGCGGTGGTGGTTTGATTAGTCGGCTTCAGGGTGAAAGGGAGTCCGTCACCATTTTCTATGTTAGTATAGACACGTTGCCCATCGGTAGCCGCACCTCATACTCCTCCTCCTTCATTCTCTTTCTGAAGAGTACATTCAAATCCATCTGAAGTAGTGTAGTTAATAAGCATATCTCCAGATTGAAACTCCATATCATCAGGAATCAACTACAAATGAATAACATGAACATTAAATCAAATAGAGAGAAGCAAAATCCTCATAACCAGACTAACAGAGAACCAGGTATTGCCAAAATCTGCAAATGATATTAGCCTGGAATATAAGAAAAACATCTAGAAATCAAAAAGCCTATAGTCGAACACTACAATATCACAAGAGCTTATCCTGTAGATCAATAGCTTCATGTTTCGTTCCAATACTATGTGAAGAAACATCTCTTTTCTCTTGTTTCTCTCAATGCACTAGAAGTTCAAAAATTGTTAGGGATTTTCAGTGGCAGATATCGTAACAACGGATTTAGGAGGACATAAAACGGTAAAACAGTAGATTCAAAAAATCCAACACGTTTCTTCTTCTTTCTCCCCGAATAAAGTCAACTTTTTTCTTCTTCTGTATCTCATTAGTTTCTGAGAAAGATCAGCGATGTCGAGGAACTACGACAACTGGGAGAGGCTGGTGAAAGCTGTGATCGATTGGGAGAAGCTCCGGCAACTTGCCCTTGAACCCAGCTTGGACTCCGTAACATCAGATTTCCGCTCCCGTTTCAGCTTTGATTCTACCCTTCAACAATATGTGCCTGGTATTATTATTACATTTCTATTAATTCTTTTTTTCAAGAGATATTATACACTAAGTATTATCGGGGCGGACGAAGTATGTGGTTTTTGTAATGATTAATGAGATGGGGACAAGATATTTCAAAACTCAGGATATGCGAGGGGTGGTTTTTGTTATTTTACAAACTTTAGGCGAACTTAGTGTAATTACGCTGAATCATGGAGTATGTATACGGTTAAAAATTGGCATGCTTCAGAAAAATTACGTCAAGACAGCCTGAACTTCATCAAGACTGTACGAGTAGTAGAAGTATAGAGTCCAATACTCTAATTATCCCATCAAAGTATTATCCTTAGCCATTAAAAGTAATATGGAGTTGGCGTTCTGTCCATCCATAAATATTTTGTTTATTGTTGTTAATTCTGATTGTCCTTTGCGCTTATTGACCATTTTTCTTTTTGTTATTAAGTAGAGGAGTTATATGAGGCTTTTTAGAACATAGTTCCATAACTTGTATAGTTTTAGATAATCTGTTTAATTCATGAGTGATTGGCTTATATGTACTTGCACTTAACCATTTCTAATAATATTTTACAGCTTTAGAAGCTCCTAAGGTCTTCTCATATGATGAATTGAAGAAGGCAACCAGAAATTTTCAATCTGTTTTCGGAGCAAGAGGATCTCAGTCTGAGTTTATAGGGTGGATTGATGAACATACTCGTACTGCTGTAAGACCTGGATCCGGATTGGCTGTTACTGTTAAGTCGATGCCTGAGGGATTCCAAGACCACAACAAGTGGTTGGTAGGTTTTCCTTTTAGTGTTTCAGACTCCTTTTTTAACCTATGCCTTCTCTAACAGAATGGTGATGGTAATTTGCAGTCTAAAGTCAACTATTGGGGGCAACTTCGCCATCCAAACTTAGTTAAACATATTGGGTACTGCTCCGAGGCTGAAAATCGATTTTTTGTATATGAGTTCATGCCAAGAGGTAGTCCGGGGACGAATTTATTGGATTATGAGTTCAGAAGACATTTTCTGGGGATGAATTGGTCAGGAAGTAGTATGTATTCTCTGAAACAAACTAGTATTAGCTTATTTAATTAAGCAGTACTAATTGCTCCCAAAATATCCTTTTCAGTTAGCAACTTGGAATGGAACACTGTTGATATATAACTTGTTCATGTTTTCATTTATATATAGGGTTGAACCAGATACTGTCTTGGGAAACAAGAGTGAATGTGGCTATTGATGTGGCCAGAGCACTTTGTTACTTGCATGACAGGAAACTCCCTGTGATACATAGGCATGTCAAAGCTTCAATGATTCTTTTGGATGAGGTCTGAATAAGCAATATATATGTGCTGTAAATCTGTTGCTTTCATTGCACTATCTTCGACTGTATGAATTTGTCCAGCAAATAGAGAAAATTCAAAGTCACGCTCTTGAATGCAGGATTTCAATGCCAAGTTAGCCAGCTTGTCGGATGAGGACGAGCTGGTTAAGCTTCATGATCACTATAAAGAGGCTTCTAGTAGAGTGAATATCGCGCATCCTAATCTACTTCATGATATACTGCATGATAGTCATTGGCCACCTGAATCCGTATCAACAGGTTTATTATTCTGCAAATTAAGATACTCTTTTAGAAGCATATTATTACAACCCAGCTTATTTGGCAGGTCATGCTACAGATACAAGCGACATGTATAGCTTTGGGGTTGTTTTGCTACAATTATTATCCGGGCTTCCTGATTCCAAGAAACAAAACATGTTGCATCAGGCAAAACTACATTTGTCGGGTAAGAGGGAGTTGTTTGAGATAATGGACCCCAAATTGAAGAACCAATACTCCAATGAAGGAGCACGTACGCTTGCTGAAATTGATTTGCAGTGTTTAAGTACATACCCAGAACTAACTATGACGAAGGTCTTAGCTGCTCTGGAGTCTGGAACAGCAGCTCAAATGAAGCTCCTGAAACAGAAATCTAAAAGCAGAGAATAAAAGTAGTACGAGCGGCTTAGAATTATAGATTCATATGAGAAGCCAAGACTATCACATTTGATTAAAGCCTTTGTTATACAGTGATTCTTTCAAGAAGCTCCAATATAATAAGCCAAGACTGTATCACCTTTGGTTAAGGCCTTTGTTGTACAGTGATTCTTTCATGAAACTCGACATTTTGCAAATATATCACCTTTGATTAACGGCCTTTGCTATATAGTGATTCTGAGAGTTGTGTGTTATTTAATTGGTTCCACTAAAGGGTTTGGGGGAACTCCCAGGCTTGTCTGATAACGTGTGGTAACACAATATGCTTCCGGGCGGTTAGCCTATCTAATTTCAAATTAGTTAATTAATTAATCAGAATTACTGGTATCCAAACACAAACATGTAAGAGTAGCTTAGTAATTTGAAATTCTTCTTACAACATCATTGTTTTCGCATGACGTTTAATTAGAATGGATTAGCATGGTAAAGTAGATCTCAATAAAATGAAAACGATGGAAGGTTATGATTTCAAGGAGAGTAAGGTAAAGAAATGTTTGAGTCCAATTAGGGGTAGTTGGGGAATCAATATTGATTCTCAACAGGTTTTTATCTTCTCCC
Organism: Lippia alba; assembly: GCA_037834125.1. Taxonomy (NCBI): domain Eukaryota; kingdom Viridiplantae; phylum Streptophyta; class Magnoliopsida; order Lamiales; family Verbenaceae; genus Lippia; species Lippia alba. The sequence goes on along the minus strand of JBBMKE010427690.1, from coordinate 3,968 downwards.
CAGAAACCACATGAAACAAAACGTGCAACTTTAAGTTTCAGTTGTTGAAGTTTAAACTACAACGACTTTAACAAATCTATGGCATTATATTTTTTATGTGCGAAACTTCCCAAAAGAAATTGAAGTACTATTCTCATGGAATATTTTTGTATAGAATATAAAATGTTATGGATTTTCCTTGACCATTAAAATATTGGTATGCTTTTGGCATTCTGTCCATCCTCATATAATTTGTTTCTCGCTGTTAATTCTGATTGGCGTTTGGTTTATTGGCCGACCCTTTTTCTTTTTTTTTTGTCAAGCAAGAGGAATTATATGAGGCTTTGATGATGGCGAATTTAAGAAGCTCATACTTGCACTTATGCCATTTCTAATCATATTTTGGAGGTTTAGAAGCTCCTAACCCTTTCTCAGATAATGAGTTAAAGATGGCAGCCAGGGGCGGATCCAGACTTTCTGAATAGCCGGGGCTAAAATTTTTTGTACTTAATATATTAAAATAATAATAATAATAATTTAAAATTAATTAAAATATTCAAATTGCATAAGATGTTTTTTACATTTTTATGAGACATTAAAACTCATAGATTATAAGTATTTTCCACCATTCGTCGTCCTTTTAATTTCTTTCGCATTTTTTCTCAAATTAAAATTTTCATGTATATATACTAATATGGTCCTTTGTAAAATAATAATAATAATAATAATAATAATAGAATTTGTCTCGGAATTAAAATATCCACTATCAGTAACAAGTATAGTAATTAATCCTTTTGGTAAATTATAAATATAAGTTAAAATATAGACAGTTGAATAAAAAACAATTAAATGTTTTATATTTGAAATTAAAATTCGAACTCACAATATACATTTTATAAAAAAATAATATGTATTGAAAATTAAAATTTTTTGTTATGTTAAATTGATAGAATTAAGTTTTTATAAGAATTACCAAAGTGATGTGATATCTTTTATCTCCCTAGTATTATATGATACATTTATCTATACAATAAGATATACCGCATTAATTTTTTCGGGCGTAAAAATACAAGACATTAATTTTTTTCCTAAAGTGTTCGGTGCATTATAACAAAAATTGCACATTTTTAATTATTCATATTCAAATTAAACTTAAATTATATCAATATAAATATAAAATATATAACATTCATTATATACATTTATAATTTATTTTAGGGGATTAGTGGGGGGTGGGGTGGGGGTAGGGGTAGGGGCGGGGCGGAGGGGGGGATCCCACCCCCCCCTTTCCTTAAGTGGCTCCGCCACTGTCCACTGCTTCACGTGGGAATTGCCGGATGGGATGAAGCCGTGTGATCTCGACATGAGCGATGTGTTTGGGCTCACGGCACCGCGCGCGACCAGGCTGGTGGCGGTGCCGACGCCTCGGCTGATCGGAAGGATTTAATGTGGCGGCGCTTGGGGGGAACGCGCCGAAGTGTTGCTGGAATTTCTTATTGCATGTTTTCGTTGTCTTCTATATATAAATGTCTTCGTATGAAAGAAGATGGAATAATCAATATAAAAGTGACCATAATTCGATGCGTGTGTATATTTAGGGGAGCTACTTTGACTTTCTTTATATTCATTGCTTTCAAATCTGGAAATTGAGTGAGATTTTTTTTTTTTTTTTTGAATATTAATGTGATTCTTGCTCCTTTTTTAATATCTTTGTTTCCCTATATCTTACATCCAAACATCTAAAGTGCAACAAAGATACATCCACAAGATTTAGCAAAATAGATTTAAACTTGAAACCCTTCTAGATATGTTATGCAATCATCCTCATCATGAGCATAGTTTTACACATTAATAACTCGATCTAATACCAATCCATATTAAACAAATTTTAACATGTATTATTTCTTAGCAGCTCAATACAACTCGAACGTGTAATATTTAATTATTTACCAATGATATTATGTCAGGTAAGAGGTGTGGATTTGAGAAGGATTCTCGTCATCTAAGCATGTGTTAGATGAAGTAAATTGAAAAACCAAATGATATTCCTGGTGTTAAAGCGCGATGCCAACTGAGTTTGGAAAAAAAGATATTCAAAGCCAAATGAGGAGTTCCTTACTAATGGCTAATTCATCCTGTGTCTGTGCTTCACCAATCATAAGAAAACAAGAAGTTACTTTTAGCCTTGGGGGAAGTTGAGATAGCCGTAGCCCACATTTTTTATTATTTTATTATATTTATTGCTTTCATATCAGGGCATTCATATTCACCATAAAACTCTATCTACATCTAGAAGTAGCTCGAAGTCTGGCCCCATTACTTGATTCGGGAATGGACATTTATCTACCTGACAGTAACGCGAGCTCTTCAATCTTCAAATCTCATTAAATTCCATCTTGAATACACACGCTAGCTGACAATCGCTTGGATGTGTTTACTATTTTATGGCAAACAAATCAAGGTTTTCAATTATTGAACCAGTTTTCGTGTTCGTCTCTCAATGATTCTTGGGACGAAACCAACGACACACTAGTAGTTGTGTATTCGAAAATTCAAATACGAGACCTTATGTTAAGCTAATACATCATTCAACCGTTGAATTACAACATGAAGGTACTTCTTATATTCATGTTTAAAAGAATTATATATCCGAGTTGATAATGACTCAAGAAAATCAAAAACCATATGGTATTTTGTGAATTCAAAACAAAAACTCTGTAGAGAAAAAAGAAGCAAGGTTTATAATCTATTAATCGCGACCCCCTCAACAAAATTCTGATTCCGCCATTGATATTAAGTTTTCATACAATTCTCATAGCCATTCTGCCAGCAAAAACGTGAAGTATATAAAGGCTCACATGTACTTGTTAAATGGAGAATGGCTAGACACGGAATTAACGTCATCAAAGGGTTTTCTATACTATTTCTGTTATGAGAATCTAGTGTTGGGCTCAGTTCTTTTGATTACTACGATGCAGGATTCCGAGGAAATCTTGGGTTGAATGTGGTGGTTCAATTCTATCTTTATGATTCTACTAGGGTAAATATTTTTCACGACTTGGACGGTTATAACAAGAATTTGAAAGAACAAAGAGAAGCAAAATGCCGCCAACAAGCAAAGCTGACAAGAAAGCTGTTGTGGATGTGGCGGCATGGATGTTCAATGTAGTCACTTCTGTTGGGATTATTATTGTCAATAAGGCCTTAATGGCTACCTGTGGCTTCAGTTTTGGTAAGTCTTGGTTCCCTCTTTGGACAATCTACTCTGAGTTTGCATGAGTTGCACATAAAATGAACATTAATTGGTCAAAACTGTTGAACTCATACTTGTTTTAGGAGGTGTTTGATTATTATTTCAAACAGCTCTCACATCGTAGAAGATGTTTGGTGTTATTTTAGAAATAAAATGTTAAAATTGTTTGGATAATTATAAGATCATGAGCTAATGAGATGTTAGTAATGACATTTATGTGATTAATGTGCTCCAAAGTAAAAGAGTGTGTTAAGATCTTCTAAATGAGTTGTTGTTCCGCAACTTATTTTAAAGCAGTATGTAAGCTCCTTAACTTCTTATTTCAAAATCTTATATAAGCTCATTTCATAAAAGTTGTTTCCACTCTTTCAAACGTCTTAATGAGCTTTTAAACAGGTTATAAGTTGCTTTAAAGAGCTTATACTATACGCCAGCCAAACACCGTTAGTCTTAAATATGCAAATATGCAATGTATTTTGGTGAAACTTCTGGAACTCGTATTGTTTGTGAATTAAAGAGTTATTGGTTAAAGACAATTTGAAGATGTTCTCTGTTTTTAACGGTGCACCTGTATTTGTTAATTTCGATACTTTTTGTTTAGACCTACCTTTTTATCTGCAATATGTCTTTTTAGCTTTCTGACTAGTATAGCCCGTGCTGCTACGACGTTAACTGGTTTGCATTTTGCTACCACGACCTTGATGACTGCTGTTCTGAGGTGTCTGGGTTACATCCA
>JBBMKE010427679.1:0-10531 GCA_037834125.1 Lippia alba | reverse complement strand
AAGGACGTGCAGGGGTCACTGTCACCTTTTTGGGCCGTTATTCCCTGCTGTTGTGTCAGGGGTAGGTAGGCGACCGTACGCTGGGAGCGAAGAGGTCCTGCTCGATCGTGTTGCGGCTCGTACCAACTCGAGCGTGCGATCGCTCGGGGTGGATCCTTTGGGAAGGATTTAGAAGAAAAGTTCTCGAGCGCAAACCATTCGAGGAGTGGCTCACAGCGAGGGTCGGTCCGCGAGAAATGGCGGTTGTCAGGTGCCGCGTTCGAGCGGAATCCGAGCTCAATTACTCCGAGCGTATCCTCCCAGGGATGCACACCTCAAAGGAGGCTTCTCGAGAATCTGCCACGTGTGGAACGCGAGCATATTCTGGGTCCATCATTATGAAAATTATTTAACATATTTTTAGAGGTATTTTAAGTTTAAAATCATACCACATTTTTGCCAAAATATGGAGTTATGTAAAAATGTGATGTCCAACAGATTTATTCCACAATACGAGAAGTTTTTGCGTTCTAAACACTTATCCATTATCTTGAAATGTAAAAAGTTTTTCTCATTTCATTTATTCTTTTTCTCATGCGTACGCCTTTCTCTCTTTATTTGCACACTTCCAACTCCATGCATCTTCTTCCGCCTCTTTCACAATACACATCAAGTCAGGGGCGGATCTAAGATTTGTCATCAGTTGGGGCCAAAAATTCTTAAATCTCAATAAAATAATAATAATTTAAAATTAATTAAAGACACTAAAATTAGAATTTATAGATGATAACTGTTTTTGACAATTAATGTTTCCTTCAATTTGCTTCCACAATTTTTTCTCATACTAAAGTTTTTAGGTACAGATACTAATATGGATCCTTATTAAACAAAAAAATTAAATTTTATTTTGAATTATAATATCCACTATTGATTTCGGTAAATTATAGGTAAGTTAAAGTATAGACAGTTGAATAAAAAAACTATTAGCTCTTCTATATTCAAAATTAAAATTTGAATTCACAACATTTTATTAAAATAATATGCATTGAAAATTAGATTTTTTTTTTTTGTGATATTAATTCGACAGAGTTGCATTTTGATTAGAATTATCTACCTGATATATGATATTTTTTATCTCTCTAATATAATATGATACATTATATATATAATAAGATACATTAGACTAATTTTTCCTTGCATAAAAACACAATATTGACTCTTTTTTTTTCTAGAAATGTTCGACGCATTATAATGAAAAGTTCACACTATATTCGAGCGAAACTTCAGTTATATCTAATATAATATATGCATATAACGTTATATATATATATATATATATATATATAGTTAGTAAATTTTATACCCTTAAAAAGTGTTAATTAATTAATTTTTAATAATATGTATTTATATTTTAAAAAATCAATTTGGAGGGAATTAATTAGTGGGGTGAGATGAGGTGGGGAATTAATTTTTAATAATACGTATTTACTTTTAAAATTTTTTAATACATTATTTTAATTGTTCTAGTTTTTGTTAATGAACTCTTTTTTCTATTTGCTATATTTTAACTAGAGTTTTAATTTTTTTTTCTAATTGTAAAGATGGGGAATTCTCGAAAAATCCCCAATTATGGATTCAAATTTTCATTTGTTCCCCATTTTCAAAATTATTCCTTTTCACTACCAGATGAGAATCATAATTTTCGTTCACTCCCTATTTTACACAGTACATACAACATATCGCGATCTGAGTACGCGATTTTGTGATTCCTGAGTACGCTATATTTTTACTTTGTGGCTGTTTGTGAGACTAGTGATGATAATGCGTCTCTCCCGAGGCCTATTAGTCTTGTTGTTATGCCGAATAGCCCTTGGTTGTTTCGGCCGCAGCTGAATAGGAAGTCGGGGGCAACGTCGGTTGATGATATATGGTGAGGGTATCTTTGCTGAAGAATCCGACCATAAAGGATTGATCGCCGTTTGGGATTCCGTGTACACACGTCAAAGAGTAAGGTCGGTGAGAAAAAGAACACATGACGCAATGTGCAACGACTAGTAACTGTTGTTGAACGGTAAACTTAAATTTTAAATTCTGTCGTTAAGTTGCATCAACTTTTTCGATTTGCTAGCTATTTTGTCGCATAGTAACTATTTGGTAACCGAGAGATTATTCGTTGCTACCTATTTTGTCGCGTAGTAACTTTTTGGTAAGCAGTTTTTCTCCAACACAATAAATGTAGTTTTTTAATAATTTATTTTTGAAATAACTGAAATGAAACTTGCATATAATTATTATTCATAAATATTTATCTAATCTCGAGTCAGATTATATCAATATATATACAACCAAGTATAGAACATAGTCTTCATCTTCTTTAGGTTTTTAAATAGAAATCTTAACTTTGAGAATTTATTTTCCATTTTTTTGGGTAGAATTATCTTCAGAAAATGAAACCATTATAAAATTTGATTTACTAAAAACGAGAAAATGAAAAAGAAGAAAATCAAGCTAACGTCACAAGGTTTAAAAAAGAAATTCCAAAAGGAAGTGATGGAATTCTACAGCTAATTTTTCCCGTTAAAAAATTAATTTTAATAACTAATAAATACAGCTAAATTGACTCGTAATAATATGACAAAACCAACCGATTGATGAAATTCTACGTGTCAAACCGCTTCCGTCACTCCCCTTCCGTTATCTTTTCCGTCTCCTCTCCGTTACTCTTTTCCGACCTTTTCCCTCTTTTTCGCTTCTTGTAGAATTGGGAAAACCCTTTATTTCACAAAATCATAATCATTCTTTTTACTAAAAATGCACAGAATCAGATTTTCCGAATCAATTTCCAGAAAATTATAATGTGAAGCCTCTTTTTATCTGCACAATTAAGTGGAAGAAATATACACCCAAATACACTTAGCTCTAAATACAAAGCAATTTATCATTATTAAAAAATTACATTTTAATCCCTATAATTTTTGTTTTGTGTGAGATTTATTAACGAAATTTGTAAAAGTACACTTATACCTTGTCAGTTTTATGAGGGTTACACTAATTATACAACAAAAATTATAAAATCATCCACAAAGTTTTCAAATAAAAACAAAGCAATTTCTATATATTATAAATTTAACAATAAATTAAGGGTATTTTTAAAATGATATAATAGACCCTAAAACTACAAAAAATTATCAAAGTTAGTAACTAAAATATAATTTTTTAATAATTATAGGATATATTGTAACGAGGCATAGACAATAAATATAAAGTAATCGGGAATATATATATATATATATATATATATATATATATACACGATGCGAGCTCATAATTCTTGTCTAAATTCTCAATACAAACTAGCAGAATTTCCTCATTCCCATCCATATCCTTTATCAGACCCCCCACCCCCACACCACCCCTCCCCTTGAAGTTTCATGCGTATAAATAAGAATTCATATTCCCAGTTTTCCGCCAAAAAAGCTATAGAGTTAGATTACTGAATAATACTGAGAGTGATCAAGAAAATAAATTAAAGAGAGGGCTAGTCTACGTAGATATATATATACACATACACACACACATTGAAGAAAAATAGGGTGAAAATACAGTTCGTGTTGGGGTTTCGTGACTTTTGTGATTCTTTACACAATGTCTGAGGCGGGGGCGTCCGGTGGCGGGATGAAGGGCTCCGGCGACGGCAATGGCGGAGACAAGAAGGGCAAGGGCAAGGCCACGGCGGAGAAATCTTATTCTCCGCCATCGAGTACTGAGAATCTGTTTTCGCCGCTGTCGAGTAGTGATGATGAAGACGAAGCGGCGGCAGAGGTCGGCGGCGGCGGAACTCACCGCTGGAGTACGTTGGATCTCGCTTCTCTCGAGTCTTCACTGCCTATGAAGTAATCGTTTTGATTTTCAATCGTTTTCTTTCTTTCTTTCCGAGTTTACATTTTATGCAAGTTTCGTGAAAATGGGGTTTTCAGATTTTCTTGTTAGTGTTCAGATGGGGTTGAAAATAACATGCAGTACTATTTCGAAGAATAATTTACTGATGAATTCTTTTTGTTTCGATTTTCAATCGTTTTCTTTCTTTCTTTCCGAGTTTAATTACATTTTACGGATGTTTCTTGAAAATGGGGTTTCAGATTTTCTCGTTAGTGTTTAAATGGGGTTGAAAATAACATGCAATATTTCAAAAAATAATTTTTACCCCGATTAAAAGCAATATAAATCCATTTCAAATAATATATATTTACGTGAATTTGAATGATTATCTCAGGAGAGGACTTTCGAGTCACTTCGATGGCAGGTCGAAGTCATTCGGCAATCTGAGTGGATTAGGGCTCCAAAGCACTGGAGATTTGGGGAAAAAGGAGCATGCAATCAACAAGAGGCGCAGATTGAATATTGCGCACGAATTGTATGCAGAAAAGAGTGGTGATATCTCCAAGTCCACCACCCTCAGCCGCAACTCTTTCCTACCAACTCAATGCACTTCCCATGCTAGGAGAGATGAAGAAGATGAAAAGGATGTCGACGACGACGAAAACGAAGATGAAGATGATAGCAGTCGACAGCATGGGAAGCGATCGAGGAAATAATTCTTTCACCGGATTTGGTAGGCATTTTTGAGTTACGAGCGAGATATCGTTACTATCGGTTTTGGGTTATGATAGTTTGGTTGATGTTGACTGTTAGTGAAATTCATAGTTTGTTGGATAGATACTCAAATGTGATGTATATTCTGAATTGATTGATCATAGGTTCATACTTCATAGTCAAGGACAAGCCTGATATTAGGGTAATTTTATAGATTTTTCAAGTATGAAAATGGTCAAAATTCTTGAGTCATTGTTGTACGGATTACATTTTGGTAATATCTCTTTGTTTCTTGAAATAAAAGTGAAGCATTGTTGCAAAGATGTGATGCATAAGGATGTTTTGCAGGTTTTACTCTTGATTGTTGTTAACTGGATATATTAGTAATTGTTGATTGGGATATGAGAATGTGATGCAAACTAGGGAGATTGATTTAGTTCAAGCCTAATTTCTCTAATCATGCTAGCTTGAGTGTTAACTTCAATGTTATTAACTTAATCCCTTCATGAATATTCCTAACTTTTGTTGGTATATGGGAACTTGAGACTGTGGAGCTTTTTAGTTTTGACATGTCAAAACATGCATAATTGCATAGTTTCACTTGTATAGGAACTATATACTATTCAGAGGTTCTAGACGCCTCTCTCTCAAAAAAAAAACCTAGCGCCTAGGGAGATTGATTTAGTTCAAGCCTAATTTCTCTAATCATGCTAGCTTGAGTGTTAACTTCAATGTTATTAATTAACTTAATCCGTTCATGAATATTCCTAACTTTTGTTGGTATATGGGAACTTGAGACTCTGGAGCTTTTTAGTTTTGACATGTCAAGACATGCATAATTGCATAGTTTCACTTGTATAGGAACTATATACTATTCAGAGGTACTAGACGCCCCTCTCTCAAAAAAAAACCTAGCGCCTCTCTCCTCACTTTTCTGTCCTTCAAGTGGCAATTGAAGCCCCGATCAGGCGGTAAAGAATACTTTTTCACCTCCAGATAGGTTCAAATCAATACGATTTCACTGTCAGATAGTCTCAAATTTTTTCCGCCATCAGCATCTCCACTTCATCGCACTCTCAGAGTTACTGCTATGCTTTCAGATCTATTCAGTCGCTACTCTCTTAGATCTACTCTTTCTGAGATTTGTCTTTTTAGTGATATTGATTGATTCAGTCATTACAGCGAAGGTGCACTATCTCTAGAGCGACGTCAAACACTATTTTTTTTTCAGTTAATTTTTTTATTTGTTACTCCGTATGGAATCTTTGTTTCTTCCGTATGGAAGCTTTGTCTCTTCCGCACGGAAGTTTTATTTCTTTGTTAGGGTTCAGTTTTATTGTTATCTAGTATTCCCTATGGAAGTTGATATTGAGCGTGAGGCTAATTGTGTAACTCATCCGCTTTCGACAATTGCAGTTTCGACTAGCTTTTGTCTCATGCAGTTTCGGCTTGCGCTATTTCAGTTTGTGCTGTGTTGGTTGTTCCTTTTAATTTGATAATATATTAGATCATTTTATTTCAAAAAAAAAAAAAAAGAACTATATACTTATATAATTTAGATCATAAACATCACATTGATAATATTTGTACATCAATTGTTGATTAGCTATCCTATCTCTTGAGATGTCTACAATTCATTAAGGAGATCGATAATTATAGTATATTTATTTACACAAATTTAGCAATCTCTTCTATGTTAACAATGGATTACGCGAATAGGAACTATAATAGAAGTCTCTCTTTGATTTCATGAATCACCAACTTGTATAAGTTAGTGGTTCAATAATATGCTAATTTAATTAGAAAATTTTTAGGAATGCAGTTACAGTTAGTAAGAAGAGATATATATTTTAGTATTTGATTCGGCTCGACCGTATAACGAGCTGTAAAACCAAAAAAAAAAGAAAAGAAAAAAGAAGCCTTTCATGTCACGGAAAGGCCAGGCCCATCATGTTAAGGAGAGAAGCCCAACTTCTAATACGGGCTGGAGTCCACCAATGTCGGCCCAGACCTGTACTTCTGAAGGGGATTTTGGATGATGGTACTAATTTTTCACAAAATTGATTCTCTGTTCTTCAATTTTCTCTCCTTTGATTATTTATTCGCTAATTCTAGTTTTCTAATGCTTGGAATTTGGATTATTCTAGCTCAAATGTTTAGAACATTGGTTCAATTCTTTATTTTTTTCGAGAACTCGCATCAGATATTGTTCACAAATCGAAGTCTGGGAGACGGGGGACGAATAGGGAATCACTGTGAATGGGATCACTAAAGTGTTGATCTTTTACTTTTCTGTATGTACCAATCTCCACGATAAGTATATCTCAAACTGACCCATATTTGGTTTCAGTTTGTAAATGATGATGATGATATCTGCAGAAGATGTGGTGAAGCTTGATGGTGATTTAAATGCATGTATGAGCTATGAAATCTTGAATTCATTACTGTTTCTGTTGGTACTTAATCCTATTTATTTTTGGTTTCAGATGGCTAAGGTGTAAACCAAATAATGGTAGTTGCGTGCTCGGATACCTCTGTTTAAACTACCTAACAGTTGTAGTTGTGTACTCGAGAATCGAGATGCTCTGCTAAACTACATCACTTGTTGGTGAATTTATTACTATTGATATGCTGATACGGATTCATTACGTTTTGTAGATTGCATAACTTCTTAAATCTTGATTTTACCTTAATATCATGGCCTAGTTTACACAAAACCTTTAGAAAATTTCCTTTTGTGTGTTACCGGAACAAGATTTTATTCGATTCAGGACCCCCTCTGGTAATTCTAAGCTGTAAGTTTACAATGTGCATTAATGAAGAGAAAGATTCTATCTTGTTCTTGTGTTATAATTGATGAGAATGCTGATTTTTTGCACTCCAACTTTTACTTTATGCACGACAATGAAATAAATAACATATGTTGATCTCTGCCTACTCTAAATTATGGACTTGGAAATGGTTTACACTTTGCACAATGTAGTTTTGGACAAAAATAGAAAAAAGTGTTTCTTGAGTTCGGCTTCATCTTTGCTTTAGATGATTTGTTGCCCTTGTAGATTACCTTATTGTCAACGGTTGAGTTCTTGTGCTTCTCGTATGTTGTTTAATCAAGTGGAGCTTTAGCTTTGAGGATAATAACTGGTATGGTATGTATTAAGACCAAAGAATTTTAATATGTGAAAGTTCTCTTATGTTAATTTGAATCTATTGTTATGAAATCGTGTCATGGTGTGGCACCTGTTGTCCTTGCTTTGGTGGATTAATACAAAACTGTCGAAAATATTTTAATAGGTTACCACACGTTACATCTTGTATCTGGCTCATCCATTTGTCCTAGTTATATGCCATGCACAATCCATACATGACACATAGTGATGTACGCGTCGATCATCTGTGTAGTGGATGCGAGATATCTGCCACCTGTCGTGTGTCCAGTGTAAATAAATACCGGACCTCGCGTTCCTCTTGTTCAAGCAAAGAGAGCAGTTTCCTTTTGTTCCTGTTTGAGAGTTTTCTTGTAACCTTCCACATTTTGTTCTAAAGTTGATTACCGTGATTTGTTGAGGGCCTTTATAGGTCTGTAACTTTTGGTTTTCGGTCTGTATATACTGATGTGAGGTTCAAGCAATGTTGATTATTGATCAATTGTGTTAATCAGTTTTCTTGTTTTTCCAGAGCGTCGAACCTCTATGCTAGGAGACTGAAACAGGTTTGGTATTTGGCTGCACAAATCTCCTGGTATTGAAAGGATTGAAGATCATCATCCCACAAACTGGGACAGAAATAAGTATGGAGAAGGACACTGATCTTCTTGTGGACACGAGACGATGAGAGTTTTGGAGATTAAGGTATTTTTCGTCTTAACAGCATAATTTTTAACACTTTCTTCTTTAGAGACTCTAAAAATGCCCTTTTTCAGCGCCTTTTGGCCATACGAAGGAAGAGGAAACTTTTATCATGGAAGCTGGGAAATCTGATCTGCCTAACTCAACTTCAGATTGCCACAGGGATGCAGATACGGACCTGGTTCTTCAAGAAAGTGAGGTTAAAGACCTACTTTGGAGAAACAAGCAAACACCACGGCTTCCAATCACTGCATCTTAACCATAATATCTCACGCGCATCCGGCGAAGGTCAACCATCACCTATCGCCAGAGTACGTTGGATCACCTCTCGTGTCTCCAAGTATGACTCCACACGAGGTGAGAACAACTTCTGCGTTGGTTTCAGACTTATAACATTCTTTTTTTCAAATCTTATGCTAGTAACGTTTCTTATTCGAAGATAACGTGAGTTTCTTGTTTCCTTTGGGTAGAGGGATCATCATCCGCATGATGGGTGCCCAGATCAGTATCAACACTTTGTAATGTGTCTTCGATGATAAGGCCGATTTTGGGCGAAGCGGCGGAGGAGGGTGTGAAGATTAAACATCTATGTGATCTGATTATCTGTCTCACAATCAATCGTTTGTTGAAGAAGCTGATAGAATGGGAAAATGTACATATATGTGGATTTAATGATGGGTCTTTGTTATAGACAACAGTTGTTCTTGTTCGATCATGTCTGTAATCTTGTTGCTTAGGTTGCTATTCCGGAGTTCTGTTTTTCCTTGCAGAGTTTGGGGTACTCTTACCAATGGCTATGGTAGATCAGTATTGTATTGTCCATTTTCTATATTATATTTGACGGTTCGAAAAATTCTTTCTTGAAGCTTAGACCGTGTTTAATATGCATGCATTCCGTTGATGTGAGATATCATTATTAAACGAAGCTATCATCAAGTGTTTGTAAAGCATCGTAGGCCAAAATTCCTCTACTTTTTAGGAAAGTCGCCTCCTTTATTGTTTATTTGGGTAATTCTAACTCAAACTGAACTCAGTTAAATAAGTATAATGAGGGAATGATTGTTTTAACTTGTCGTGTAATTGGTGAAAATTTTAGAAAGTGTGATCATTGAATTTCCAGCGAGGAGGGTCTAAGCTAAAAATTTTCCCTTTAGGAACATTATTTCGATCAGATTATGTAGATTAGCTATGATATTGTGTTAATTAGTTAGGTAAAACTGATACGTCTTTATTGGTATCTAACTGATTAGGAGGATTGATTAATGAGTCTACGATGAAGATGAATAATTACCAAAACTTCAAAGAGTGCGTCTGTATTGGATTTGAACGGAACTCCCTTATTGTTGAATTTACTGGAGAGACTGATCAATATCGTGTTTGAAGTTGCTAACAAATAATTGTATCAGATACAGACAATTTTCTTCGGTATGGACACTTACACTCGGTTTCGTTCTACGATTTATGCAAGGATAAGAAAGAATATATGTTTGGTAAATAAGAAGTTAAAAACGAAAGGGAAAAAAAAAAAGAAAAGTTATATGCTGATAAAGGTCATTTCTCACATGCCTGCTTGACTAGAAGCTTTCCTTCATGATTTGTGTGCTATTTGTGCCTATTAGCATATCATCGAGCTATAATTTTTGCAATTTGCCAAAGGATATCGTAATTACGTGCATATGGTTTTCACATTGGTCGCAAGAACTTCTTACTTGTTTAAGCTGGGTAATTGTAATTTGTAAGGTTTCAAAATGTAGTCCGGAAGCCTAACTATTTGTTGGTTTTTGGCGTGCAAGTCTCGTGCACCATAAATGCAAAGAGCGTTTTTGGGGCAAGTCTCCTCACTTTACATGGAGGATGCTCCAATAGCAATTTAACACACTTCTAATATTCACCAAATTATATGTAATAATATTAGAAATCGTTTGGTATGGGTATTAGCCTTGCTTGATATGAGCTGTAGAGGTTAATACCCTGTTTGGTATGCAATACTAAGCTTGACGGGCTCAATTGAGCTAGTAGCCGGCCCGCAAAAGCCCGCAACTGTTCACTCAAACAGTAGCAATTCTAATACCTGAAAATCGGAGTTACTAAGTGGTATTGCTATTAACTTT
>JBBMKE010427669.1:0-10532 GCA_037834125.1 Lippia alba | reverse complement strand
GACGAAATCTATATAAGGCCTTCATTAAGGAAGGTTGATTAAAAATCATAACTATATCACAAAGATCTTCACAAGTTTACACTTATAGTCGTGTGATCAAGAATCATCACTATAGTAAAGGTCCAAGAGTCATTTCTCCATCAAGTGAAACTTTCACATATAATTCAAGATTAAAAACAATCACTAAGAAAAACGATACGGGTATTTAGGCACTTCGTTCTAAACTAGCAAATGAAGATGGAGGCACCTACTCTTTAGACAAGAGAAGCCCATTCAAACCCATTTTTCTTTAGGCAAAAACACTAATATAACATAACATAAAAGCACGAATCATGAGGTTAATACTAAGTCAATAAATAGCAACATGTGAAATCTTCAAACAGTGACATCAAAAATTACATGTTACTGCTTAAAAATTGCTTGTAGGGCCACACGCCCACACCCCCAAAAGAGCAATCTTTTCCACACAATTAATCAACTATTCCTCTTTGAGACAAATAAACAAACAGTTAACGCTCCTCTAACTTAATTTAACACTGGGTGACAGAGACAAACCACTACCAAACACCAAAACTAGCTCATATGACAATTATTTACAGAAATCAACATTGAACAGTTCAAAATTTTTATTTTGAATCCAAATACGACAGAATTATCAAAACCTTCAAATCAATGCAGAGACTATTAAAAGGAAGCAAAAAGGGGCAAATTGAATTATTATACAATATCAAGTACCGAACAAACTGTATTAATCACTACAAAATTAACCCATAAAAAAAGGAGAAAGAAATAACCAGGATTTCTGACGGTGCCATGAACGGTGTACCCCTCAGAAAGAAGAAGCTTGTTCAGCCATGAAGCTATGTACACATACTCTGCTACTTTTTTCTGCCATTTTTGCTGCAAAATTGTAATTAAAATACTTCGATTCTTGATAAACTCTGTGTAAGATTATTATGAGCTCTTTTTGCTTTACCTATATATACAGAGACATATTCTCAAACATTCTATGGTATAACAATAATTATATTTAAATTATAAATATAACATCATTTTATTTATTTATTAAATTTATAAAATGTAGTTCTTTTCCTCAGAAGAAACTAAGATGTTTTCAAAAATATTTAATTGTATTTGAAAAAAATTAGGTAATTTAAAAAATAATTCTCTAAACACAATATTTTAAATTTTAAATTCGAGTTGTAATTAAATTTAGATGATATAATCCTGATTTAGAATCCGGGTTAAAACTAGATTAAGAAAATAAAATATTTTCTCTTTTTCTTCTTTACTTTATAACTTTTTTAAAAAAATTTTGTCAATATAAAAGCACGATTCTTCCATTTCAACTATTCCGTTTTTTATAATTTAAAAAAAAAACTATTCCGTTTTATAAAGTAACAGTGGTTGATATAAATAATTAAATTTTCTTTTTTCAAATCGGTGATTCTAAATTTAAAATTTTCTGACCACTTGAATAATATAGATATTTAAAAAAAATATTAAGAAACTGTTAAAGCTGAATATAAAAGCACGAATCTTCCCATTTCAAATATTTAATATCTTTATCTCATTATACTATTAGATGGATCGAATTTTAAAAAATACGTCCCATTTTTTTAAGTAATTTTATTTAAGATTCGACTAAATTATTATAATAAGAAAATATCCATTTGTATAAATAACCAAGTTTTTTTTTTAAAAATTAAATAATAAATACAATACATTTATTATTATAATTAATTTATTTTCAAATCAAATGGGGATCAAAATTCTCGACTCTGTACAAATACCGGAAAACACCAAAGAGTTCGTGCAGCGTGACATCCCATCATTACATTGTGGATGACAGCGTACCACGTTTTTGGTCTACATTTAAATATCTTATGTAAGTGTTTCTAAAGTACAATGATTGTATCCAAGTGTACAATTCAATTCAGCTAACAAAGAGGAGAGTTTGAAAACTCATGAAAGTAGGATGCCATTCTGTTTGTAGCTCTCCACAGAATCCATCAGGGTTTCTTTCAATGGCCTATAAGTCCAGCCAAGATTCTGAATCTTTTTCGAACTCATTTTTACTTCTTCTTCCTCTTTGAACCTGCAAACATGTATAATCCATGCAAGAAACATGTATAAAAAGAACTCAGACAACAAAACGTTGTACTTCATTAGAAGTTCCGATACAAACAAGTACAACGCATAGTGAGTTATTATAAAGATACGTGTAATATTTTGACATCAAATTAAGAGTGCATTAAGGTTTTTTGTCTACTTTCATTCAAGCAACACAACAAGATTAGTGCATTTGAGGAAGATGATTACCTCTTAGGGTAGTTATAGTTTGGATAGACATCTCTCAAGATTTGGACCAAATCCTGAGCTTTAACCATGTGTGACATGCATATGTATCTACCTTCAGCTTCAGGCTTTTCGTATACCAGTTTCAGCCCTTCTGCAACATCACGTACGTCTACTATCCTGTAGAGGTAGTTCTCTATTTCCTCGTATCCGTCTGCATGATCAAACCAAGTCAAAGAATGTTATTATTGGAACCCCCCCATGATGCCCCGGTTCCAAAAGAAACTAATCTTCTACGATTGAATTATGAGTTACAATCCTTAATTTTTGCTCCCATCTTACAAATATCACCAATCATTTGTTGCTTCAATTACCAAATAAAATGAATAGAACCTCCCTATGTGTAGCTTGAGGGGTTAGTTGTGATTTCAATAGATATAAGGGGTTTTATGTAATTAGCAAACCTCAGGGGGGTATTTCAAATTCTTCCATATGTTAGTTGTGGATAAATGTGTTCGAGTATGAGTTCAGTTTGAGTGGAAATGACTCATCCATTCTTAACCGAAGGTCAGTAATTCAATTCCTGACGTTGGGTATGGAGCAATTTTAAATCTTCTAGCCAGCAGCCCCACATTTTATGAAGTGCATACAATTCAGTGATGGGACTAGTCACTGTAGCCAACGATGAATGCCCCGGTCCAGACCAAAAAAAATAAAGAGTATGGCCTACAATCGCCACCATTACTTCTATTATATTAGTCTATGCTTATTGTATCGTGTTCACGACTCATCACCTCATTTTCGCACCACTTCATAACTCAGTTAATCACAGCTTAATCTCTATGAATCAATCCTCATTATTTCTTTAAAATTTTGGGAAGTCCATTTTCTCTAACAACCAAACAAGTTAAAAGAATCGGGATGTGTTTTCGTCTTCTTTTCTTTTTCTTAGTAGAATCTTAGAAAAAGGGAAAGATAGAAAAAAAATCATACCTCTTAATAGCTTAACAAGAATCAAACTGCTCGTATTCAACGTGTACTGCAGCATAGGTCGGTCCTAGGACAAGAGTTGGGGCCACAGTCACCATGTTCAGCTCGTTTCTCTTAGCATATTCCCAAGCCTCTGCCTCAGCAACTGTTTTCGAATACGAATACCAATCCTATTCACATAAGATAGGGAAAGTTGAGCAGTTTGAAAAGTATTATGGTGCAGAAAGATGAGATTGAGAACAATTGCAGAAAGATTGCAAGTGGTGGATTTTTATTACATTTCTCGTCTTGCAGTATTCCTTGTCGGACCAAAAAGACTCGTCTACGACTCGATCCTTGGGCCAATTGGGATTCCAGACAACAGCATAAGCAGATGATACAATCACAACATGTCTGACATTTGCTTCTGTGCATGCTTTGAGGACGTTAATGGTGCCTTGTAAAGCTGGTGCCACAAGTTCCACCTGCACTAATAACACCACACAATCATCTATATATCTCAAGCTAGAGCTCAAGCTCAGATGATCTACATCGAGCATATTTTAGCTTACTATTATTGTGATTCCTAAAATCAATTTCAAGAGTATAATGCATCTATTATTTGCATCTTGTAGGCTCTATTGCAGTCTATCTCAGATATGCGATAGGGGCCTTCCCAATTAGGTTGTATTTTTCCTACGTGCTTGGTGAGTTCCACTTTCATAAGCACCAGATCGCCAATCTAGAAAGCTCTGGGTCGGACCCCTTTATTGTAGCTTCTGGCTATCGCGACCTTGTACTGTTGTTGATGTTGATATCCTTTCTAGAGGAGCTCTTCAACTGTGTCCAGCTCGTAGGCCCGATCCTCAACGTTCCTAGCGAGCTGATAATTGGCGACACGGGCTGTCTGGTGCAACAATTCTGCCGAGATCATTGCTTCTGATCCGTAGACCATGGAGAACGGGGTTAATCCTGTGGCAGTTCGTAGCGTGGTACAGTATGGCCACAGGACACGGTCAAGTTCTTCAACCCAGTCACCCTTCTTGGCTTCCAATCGCTTCTGCAAGTTGTGGACGATTATGCGGTTGGTCACTTCGACCTGACCATTCGCTTGAGGGTGGCCCATGGAGGCGAACTTCTGGATAATGTCCATGTCTGTGCAGTACGATCTGGTGTTTGTGCTTTAGAATTGGGTTCAGTTGTCGCATATTAGGATTCTTGGTACGCCGAACCTGCAAATGATGTTACGCCAGAAAAAATCCTGGATAACCTTATCAGTGATCTTTACCACGGGTTGAGCCTCAACCCACTTGGAGAAATATTCCACTGCTACGATTAGGAATCGTCTTTTCCATGTAGCGAGGGGAAGAGAGCCTACTATGTCGATCTCCCATTGATTGAACGGCCAGCAGATGTCGACCGAGATCATCTCCATGGGGTGCTGGTGTGGGATGTTGGCATGCAACTGGCAATTGACGCACTTGAAGGTGTAATCCTACACATCCGCATTAAGTGTAGGCCAGTAGAAACTGTTTCTCGATACTTTCTTAGCTAGGGACCGACCGCCCACATGGTTACCGCATTGGCCGCTGTGGATTTCTTCTAGTACGTCCAAGGCCTGTGAAGGGCGAAGGCATCTCTTTGTCGGTCCGGTGAAGGCCCTCTTGTAGAGTCAACACTCGGAGTCCAGTGAGTAGCTTGCTTCCTTATAACGTAAACTCCTCGCCGTATTCTTGTCCGTGGGTAAGGTCCCATCTCGGAGGTATAAAATGTACTCATCTAGCCAACATGATTCTACCGGGTCGATAGAGTATATCATTTCGACCTCCCGTCGATCACCCTGCCCTTACTCAAAAGATAGGTAATGCTTTGATCCTTAGTGCATCGCATTCCATTGGCGAATTTGGACAAGACATCTGCGAGCGTGTTCTCTTCTCTAGGAACTTGTTATAGCTTGAACTCCTTGAATTCTGACACTAATGACGTGACTTTGGCCAGGTACTTGATCATGGAATCTTTGCGTGCTTCGTAGGAGCCATCAACCTGGCTCGCAACGAGCTGGGAGTCTGTTGTCACTGAGATTCTTTCTATCCCGTGTTCCCTGGCGACCTTGAGGCCTGCGATTAAGGCTTCGTATTCCGCCTCATTGTTGGTGCCTGGGAAGTCGAAAGAGATGGCGAAATCAAGTTCATGTCCCTCTGTACTTACTAGGGACATCCCCACCCCTCCCCCCGGGAGGTTGAGGAGTCATCGACCGACATGGTCCACAGGACTGAGCGGGCAGTCTGTTTCGCTGGGTCATTTTTTTCGATCAGGAAGTATGCTAGAATCTGGGTTTGGTAGGCGGCTCTGGGCTGATAGCTGATATCAAATTACCCTAGTTCGACCGCCCATTTGGCGATACGTCTTGCAGCGTCTGGCTTGACCAGAATCGAGATTAGCCCTTGGTCAGTGAGGACCACAATTGAGTGGGCTTGAAAGTAGTGTCTGAGTCTTCGGGATGTATGTACCAGGGCTAGAGCGAACTTCTCAATTTCCAGGTAGTGGACCTCTGGTCTGTGCAAGATTTTGGTCACGTATTACACCGGCAGGTGCTTTCGGTCGCGGAGGGCCATGAGGACAGAACTGATTGCATCTTCCATGACCGCTAAGTAAATGGATAGGGTCTCTCCAGTGACGGGCTTGGTCAAGAGGGGAGGGGATGCTAGATATTCTTTGAGTTTCTCAAAGGCCTCATCGCATTCGTCAGTCCATTCAAACTTCTTGATGTTAAGGAGGATCTTGAAGAAGGGGAGATTCTTCTTGGATGACCGAGAAATGAACCTGTTAAGAGAGATAATCCGACCTACAAGACGCTGGACGTCTCGTATTGTGTGAGGTATGTTGATGCTTTTAAGCGTTATGATCTTCTCTGGGTTTGCTTCTATCCTCCTTTGGCTGATGATGTAGCCAAGGAATTTGCCTCCCTCCACGCTGATATATATATATAGCATTTGCCCGGGTTCAGCTTCAGTCAGTATTTGCGTAGGAGGTCGAAAGTGCGACCCAGGCCGTCCAGGTGCAATTCTCTTTTTTCGCTTTTGACGATCATGTCATCAACGTAGACCTCCATGGTTTTTCCTATCTCATCCTAAAAAACCTTATTTACCAACATTTGGTAGATGGAGCTTGCATTTTTTAGACAGAAGGGCATTACCTCAAAGCAGTAGATGCCCTTCACTACGATGAACGCTGTCTTCTTCTTATCTTCCAGGGCCATAAAAATCTGGTAGTAGCCTTGGAAGGCATCCATTATGCTCAGGAGTTTGCAGCCCGCGGTAGAATCAACCAGTTGGTTGATTCGAGGTAGAGGATAGGGGTCCTTGGGCAGGCCTTATTCAGATCGGTGAAATCTTGGCACATTCGCCACTTGCCTTCAGTTTTCGCCACCAAGACAACATTACACATCCAATCAACGTACTTAGCTGGGGTTATGTACCCCGCATCCAAGAGTTCGTTGACCTTTTGCTCTATTATCTCATTGTGCTCGTTGTTCTAAGCTCGAAGGCGCTGCTTGAAGGGGCGGAAACTGGGGTCTACATTTAGGTGGTGCTTGATGACCTATGGGTCAACCCCGACCAGATCGGAGGAACTCCAAGCGGTCCGCATTTTCTTACAGGAATTGGACAAGCATGCATTGTTGTTTTCCCTTCAGGTTGGCACCAATGCTGGTTATTTTTTCTTCGTCACCGGGAACCAAGTATACGGGCACGATGGCTCCGGCCACTGCAATTTTCCCATCTGTTTGGAACACATCTCTGCAGTAGGATCATCTGGGTCTGCCATCTCAGCTTCAATGGAGTCGTCTACATGCAGGAGATTTTCTTGTTGGGGAGCTTCACTTTCTCCATGGAGATGGAGTAACATTCCCAGGATTTGGGGATGTTGTATCTCAATTCCCCAATGTCGTGCAGGGTCGAAAAATTGATGGTTTGGTGGTAGGCCGAAAAGATGGCCCTAAACAAAATGAGGGCAGGGCGCCCTACTATGATGTTGTAAGCAAAAGGGCTTTCGACCACCAAGAAATCGATCACTTGGGTCACTCTCTTAGGCAACTTCCCCATGGAGGTAACGAGCTTGACTCGTCCCTTGGAGTAAACTTCAGATCCGCTGAACCCTGTTAGGGGTGTTTGGATGGGTTCATAATTAAGTTTATCATGCAGGTTCATTTTTTGCAAGTAGAGTAAAAGATAATGTTTGCCGAGACTCCACTATCAACGAGAGTTTTGTGAATAGCACAGTTAGCTACATCGAGCGTGACTACCAGCGGACAACTCGGCATAGTGTCGTCCCGTGTCATCACTGGCACAAAATCTCTATCACTAAAAGAGATTTCTTGTTCCAGCCACTGTTTGTATGGCTCGATGTGCATCACTTCTCCGGGGCCAAAAAGTTCTCGGCCGGCTTCCCTCCTTGATCGCTTGCGGGCAATCTTGGAATCCCCGCCAGCTAGGCCCCCTGCTATCATGAAGATTTTATTTGTGGGCAGGTTGTGCTGGTCGTCTTAAACCGTCTTTTCCAGCTGTTGCTTGTGCCCTCTTCTAGTGGGTGAGGAGTCCCCTCGGTCGAATACCTGCTTAGCCCGGTCGTCCGGCTTTCTGACGAATTCAATCAGGTGCCCCCTGGACCAACCTTTCAATTTTCTCGCGTAAGGCGATGCATTCTGAGGTCCAGTGCCCATACTGCATGTGGTATGCGCACCTCTTGCCAGATTCCTTGGCTTTCTTGGTCTCTTTCAGCTGTTTGGGCTTCTTGAGCAGCCCACGGTCCATGACCTCATAGATCTCCTCAATGGGGCAGGTCAGGGCGGTGTAGGGCTTTTTTACTCCGCTGCCTGAAGGAGCCTCCCTCTTCAAACGCTGCTCCATACGGTTGCAATTTTATTACTAATTATTTCCCTATGTATTGTAGGGAAATTAATTTAATACTATATCAGTATTTATTTCAATATAATAAATGTCAATTTTTAACATAATATTTTAGTTTTTCGCTAACACCGTGTACAACACGGGATATACGCTTAGTTAATTAAAAGAAAAAAAGTTAAGTATAAAAATAATTATACAGATTTTTCGTGAGGTTTCATGCATCAACTTTTTCTCAATTTAGATGATCATCTCAATTTTTATAAATATCCTATTTTGCCTCGATAAAATTACTAATTAATAGTTGAATTAAATTATTTTTTATAATACTATACCCTAGGCCACACCTTATGATAAACCATATAAAACTTTTGAAAACTTCCATAATATATGAAAATTTTATATGAAACGAGAATTGATTACTCTGGTCCGCGATATATACGGTCTTGACAAAACTTAAAATAGCAATAAAAATATTTGTATTTTTTGTTCGATGTACATATGTTAAATATGTTGAAAATAAAAACATACATTAAATAATATTAAACATGTTTTTGAGTAACATGATTTAGTATGCTTTGAGCGGCTTTTAATTTGTTACAAAATGATAGGGGGAAGAACATTGATGCCTTAGATTAATTTGTTTTTTCAAATTAAAAGACAAGATTAATGGCCCTCAATGGCGTCCTCCCTAATTAATACATGACTTTTGAGACAATTTCGTTAATCTATTACTTAGCTCATATTAAATATATTATCTATAGGAAAAGAATTTTACCATCAGCATATAAAAAAAAATACTGATAAATATCAATTATCTACCATCAATTTTACTTACATTCCCTGTCTATATTTTTTAGTACTAACTATACATTTGAAACTAAATTTGTATTTAAACTTTATTTTGTATAAAATTATTCTATTATCTCTAAAAGATAAAAACAATGATCTACATCTGTCCATGATTGCAATTTTAATCCTAATACAAAGAAAAAAACGTTATGCAACAGAAAAAAAAAGACGTTCACCGACAAAAAGTTTCGAAAGTGAGAGACGACGACAAATGGAGACAAAGATAAAGAAAAAAACAATCGGCGGAGAGATGAAGAAGATAGAGAGAAACTACGATCTCAAAAAAAAAAGAGAGAGAGATTGACGAGAGCGAAATATAATTTAGATGAACCAATATATCAAAATGTACAAAGTGAAGTATAATTTTACTATAACAAAATATTGGGTATAACATATGAATATTAAGGTACTTAAATTTTAAAATAAGTTATTGAATTGTGAATATAATGTACTAGTATAATCGCCATTAGTTTCTTACCTAAATAAATAATATATATAATATCAATTTTAATATATTTAATTTTTAAAATAAGATATTGAAGTGAAAACATAAAATACTACTATATTAGTATAAATAAGGTAGCCGTGAATAACTCATTAAAGAAAAATAGATGAGAAAGAAAATAAAAATAAATAATATAGAAACATTATAATAAATTTAAGTATTTGAGAAATGAATTATGCCCGAATTGGGATGACAACTCCAAGTTTTATGAGCTTTTTCATGCTAATGCACTTGTTCTTGTTTTTATTTTGAGAAGACATTATTGTGTTGCGAGTCTTATCGATTCTTGGATTATGAACATTATAACTATTTTTTTTGGATTCGATTGATTATATATGAGGGGGACCTCGGTAGCAACTCTACGGCTCGATGTCTCTTTTTTTTAATGTATTTGAAAAACGAAAAAAAAATTAAAATTTTAAAATAGAAAATTATCAGTGAAATTAATTGTCAAGAAAACAAACTAAAATTCTCTAGCTAATTACC
Organism: Lippia alba; assembly: GCA_037834125.1. NCBI lineage: Eukaryota > Viridiplantae > Streptophyta > Magnoliopsida > Lamiales > Verbenaceae > Lippia > Lippia alba. Next base: position 518 of record JBBMKE010427669.1, on the reverse strand, counting down.
CCAGAAAACAAAATGAAAGCCACTATCAATTAACTTTTTACTTCTATTTTAATGTACAAAATTTTAAAGTTGACGATTTCGTCCATTAAATTTTTTTTATTTTCTTTCTAAATCTCATCCATAGGTAAAAATGGTTTCATCGCAAATTATCATTTATCATTCAAGATTACCAATTTATTCATCGATTAATATCATAAAAATCCATCAATGTATAGTCAATACTATTAATAGAATTAACTTCCCAAAATAGCGGGAAATTCTTGCGTGAGCCTGGTGTGGGGCCCCTTTCCTACACCGAGCTCCTATTTTATTCAAACAAGGTACAAATCCCCCCCCCCCCCAAATGCCCCCTCGCCCCCAACACACGCGCACACACACACACACACACATTTTTAATTCCATTTCCTTCTCTTCCCTTTTTCCTTTTTAATAATATTTTTTAACTTTAAATATATATATAAATTTTAAAAAGATTTAATAAATCCCACAAAATATCATAAATATAACATGTATGTCAC
>JBBMKE010427650.1:0-10532 GCA_037834125.1 Lippia alba | reverse complement strand
TTACGCGATTAACAAATAATTCAAGTAATTCAAATTGGTCAAATTGTTCAAGTAAGAACAAAAATAAGGAATGAAATACATCAATTAGGTATGAAAATAAATGCAAAACAATAATTAAACTCACACGTGGTGCTTACCTGTACGTACGAGAAATCGGGGTGTCACAACTCGCCCCCTCATTACAACGGTTTGGCCGAGCCAGACTCGGGCTAGAATTACCCGTAATGTTTAATGTGAGTGGCAGGTTCAATTCATATCGATATAATCCTTGCTATTATTAATATATTATCTTTCTAGGTTTTTCTTACATAGTTTTGAATCGAAAATTTCAAAAACTTAATATAAGAGCCATTCAATCCAATCACTTTATAATTCACGTGTAATCTAAGCACGGTTTAACCGATCTAATTTATTCATCAATTTCAAGAATGTGAGAAGAAAAAATTATACTTCCGCTGCACCCTCTTTTAGAAAGAAATCATGACCAATTAATTGGTTGAATGTGAGCAACCGTCTCAAGGATATATGGAGGTGATGATCGCACGGCCTTGGGAAATATTACTACAAATTGCTTAGTTACGAATCAGCTCTATGTCGTTTGAGTTTGTCTGAGTCTTCTTTTAATTTGTTAGACTTGATGTCAATTTAATAATTCATAAATTAATTAGAAATGTAGTTTTGACTTACATTAATTTTGAGAATTTTTTCACTTTTGTTTCGAATTGTATTGCATTCGATAGCGAATAAACAGGCCTTCTTGGCCGTCTTTTTCTAAGGAAAAAAAAAAGATGGCTAAATAGTTATCTTCATAATTCTAATTTTCAACGGCGCCTAAGTAAATAGACCACCTGAAATGTTCAAATCTAATGCACAATCAGACCCAACAAAGATTTAAAGTAAAATGGTAAAAATCAAAATACAAAAAATATAAATGTAGTGAGGTTGTAATTTTGTCTAAAGTGGAGGCCGGCAAAGTTTCCAAACAAGAAGCTAAACACATAAATGTCCTAAAATCTATACATATACATATATATACTTTCAGGGACGAGGCCACACCCCAATATATATACTGATCTAGGGATAATTATTTCCGGATCCAATCGATAAAAAAAAAAAAAAAACTACGTTCAAACTCCTATTATAGTTAATATGTTACGATTATATTACTTGTCAAATTTATATAAGTACAATTAGTTGCACTATTATGAAGACTTAGTAAATTTCATACACTATATATCAAGAGTCTAAATATAATTAATTAATTTAATATTAAACGTAATATTGATTAATAGAGATTTCAGTGTAATACAAATTCTCATTAATATAATTAATTATTTACACAAATAATTTTATTCGTTACAATTCAAATCCGTGACCCCTTACTGCATAATTAATTGTTTAACTTCGTCAATTTTAAATGTTAGATTATGGCGCATATATATACGAGAAATAAATAGCAAACTGTAAGATATATTCAAAATATTAGAGCCATATATACCCAAGACTATTAAATTTCGTGCACATAAATGAGCACAATGGCCCATATCTCAAGACTGCTTATCCTTTTCCCCAAAATATTCAAAGTATATGTGTCTCATTGTTTCCCACTAATCGATTATTGGGACCTTATTCCATTTATTATCGAGAAATTTAATTAGTTACCTCTTAATTAAGAGACGATAATATTGGAATAATCAACATGGGAGTTGAGACTTGATAACGGCCATAGGTATACTGACATATATATAGAGAGGCACAAATGTGTACGTATGAAGTCAATGTTGGGCAACCAATTTGTTCAATTTATGTAGGTAGTTGCAAATTGCAATACTATTTATGAGAAAGAGATGTTAGTCCTCCCAGCATTGAATAAATGCTAACTTGATTACTTACGAATTAATAATATTTTGAAATAATTACTTCCGATTGTTATACATTTAGACATAATTACGACATGATCCATCTAAATCAAAAAATTATAATTTAATACCTAATTTTAAGAACCGTTTTATGATCCCTGAAGTCGGTTAGGGTTTCGTTATGTCATTCCAAAAATATTCACGATCTGTGATTAAATTCATAATTTGTAGATATCGTTTCGTTATATTTATAAACTTTATGGATGATTTTGTAATTTTGGTCATACATTCAAATGTAACACTTATACAACTATCAGGGGCCTAAAGGGCATAAATATACTTTTACTTACGTTAGCAATATCAATCAAACAACAAAATTTATATAGGGAGTAAAATGTAATTTTTTAATTTAAACTGATTGTATTGTAATTAGACCGAAATGCAAAATAGTCAAATATAAATGACCATAATATTTATATTTCCATAATTACCTTCACTTTATCGATTAAATTTTTTTTCTTTATACATTAGATCAAATACATGCTATCTAATTTAGTGCTAGTGCAAATTATAACTATTTCATGATCCAAACTTACTGCTGATCATTCGAGTACATGCAAGGGATGAGTTAGTGTAATCGTCCTGGGGATTAAATACTAAATTATTTATTATTTAGGGCCTAAGTTGGAATTAGACATGTAAACGAGCCGAGCCGAACCTTAGCCTTTTTCTAGCTCGACCCGGCTTGACCATGGCTCGCGAGCAGTTCGGCTCGGCTCGGCTCGAGCTTTTAGAAAATATATTATTTTTAATTAAAAATTAATTTTTTTCAATTATTAAATATATTTATATATATAATAATACATATTAATCTATTATATATACAAATATGTAATAAATATATTACTTTTTAATTAATTTTGTATATAAAATAAATAAATAAATAAATATATATATATATATAATATTATATTATATATTAATTAAATATTCATATGTATATAAAAAATAATATATATTTTTATTTAAATATAGTGACTCGCGAGCCACGAGCCTGGAACAAAGGGACTTGAATTCAGCTTGTTTACATCCCTAGTTGGAGTTGAAGGAAAAATATTATATTAGAGTTTATTAATTCAAAGGGTTTCTACAGTAAGATAGTTGGCAACTCTCACATGGGAATCACTAAAATCATCATGTGTTATCTAATAATGATAAATAATTCCCACATAATTATTTAATTTTTAAGTTGAATTAGATCAAACTTATACTATTAATTATAATATAAAAATAAAATGTATTTTGTATTTAAATTTCACCATTTAAGTTGATGTTGGATTACTCAACAAGAGTTGATTCAGATAGTTAATAAATTTATAACAATGTTCAGCATTCGAATTGTTGAGTACTTGAGTTGCATACATTACGCTGGATTATTAGGACTTAGTGACAACTCCCACATTATTAGCAATTTTTGAAGTCTAAGCACATACCGTGTAACACATTTGGACGATTTGATGATCATGAACGAACGTTTGCATTTGACAAAATAAAGTCATATATACATAAATTAAATAGTATTCAAAATAAAGTCATACATAATTATCAGAAGATTATTAGAGAAATGAGATAAATTGAATAGTGAAGAAAGTTTATCATGTTATAATATAGTTATTTATATGAATAAACAAAAGACCGTTTCAATAAACATGATGACATGCATGATGTTTGTTACCAAGATATTCAATTTATTCAAGATGATCCCTCTTTGAATATTTGGTTGTCCAATAATCAAGTGATTAATTCTGAATCACAGTCAAATCTTGCGTCATTAACACTGATCACGACAGTATCCAAAACTAATATTATAAATGAATGAAAATGTAAAATGGGATAGTTGCATGTGTAAACTTACTATCAATAAAATCCAAAGAGCATTGGTTTGAAGGAGTTGATTTTCCAATTTTGTACTTTTTTTTCGTTGTGAATGGTTAAAGAAATGAATTGAGGCCGAACTTGTATCGTGCATGGTCCGGTATGATAATATGAACACGATATGATACGACACGAATAATATAATGACACAGATTTTTTTTAATTAATTATCACGTGATAGAAACACAACAGGATATAGATACAACTATATACATTTTCTATTACATCCACAACATGATAGGCGTCTGAAATAAGTATTCAATACAACACATCACAACAAAATAATATTTTCAGAAGTTGCTTTTCACTTGATAGTATAATTAATGGAATCATTAAAATTAGCTCATAAGTTCCAAGTAGCTCAATGCATAAGCAATCATAATAACTTATAACAATGTCATTATGTGTTAATTTTTCGAAATAATTACATCTGATTACTTTGTATAAAAACCAAATTATAATATAGTCTCAATAATGATGGATTGCGTTGTAATTAAGCCTAAATGCAAGTTAATGAAATGTAAATTACCCTAATTTTTATTTCGGTCTCATATCATAATATAATGGAATAAATGTATATATTTATATATATTTTTGGGTAAGCTTCCAAATAAATTTTAGGAAGAATTACATATAGCTTGAGGTTTGATCTAATTACAAGCCAACCCATATTTTTTGAATTTTACATAGTAGTCCTTAATGTTTGAGGTCCAAGGTGTATGTAAATATCTCTTTTTAAAAGGATAAATAAGATTGAATCATACAATTTCAATTAATTCAATGTTATCTAAACCTTACTCCATCAATAAGGTGAAAACTAATATTCAATTATACTTTACACTTATTCGTGTCATCAATAAAAATCTTAAAAAGAATGATTAATTACATTAAAGATGTAACAACCTTATCATATAATTAGTTGCGAATCGATATATATATATATAAGTTAGAATTTGCAGGCTATCTTGTATACCTAGTTAAGAGGTAAACTTGTATACAAGGGGAACCGCTCCAATCCTTGGAATGCAACTTCAAAATCTCCCTCGCTCTCTTCTTCAAATAATCCGCACAATCAGCTTGAAGCACCATGCACAGCTTCGACACGGCACCGACTCTCAACATCTCCTGCAAAACCTCACGCGTGGCCGAAAATCGCGCGATCGACTCCATCACGCACAAAATACAATCATCCGCCGCCGGAGACACCCTCAGCAGCCGCTTCGCCGCCACAGCTAACCCCCCCGCATGCTTCAAAACCTCCTGCCGCCCGTCAGCCCAAGAACACACCTGCGCCAGCAGGCAGAAAATTAACTCGCTCGTTTTCCTCTCCGGGCCCGATAATTCCATCTCGATCGCCTCGAAAACTGCGCCCGATTCCACTATTCGGGCCTTGTTTCTCCCCGCAGGAGAGATTTCAATCAGGGTTTTCAACACCGCCCTCGTTGCTTGAGGGGAAGCACTCTTCTCTCGCAAGATCCGCACCATTTGCGAGAAGAAATCGGGGTTTAACCGTTCTTTGAGACTCGAACTCATGACTTCTGATGCATTTTTCAACGCTACAAGCGCGAGGGTTTTCAGTTTCTTCTTGTTATCCGTTTCTTTCTTCGAAATCCATAGTATAGATTCGACAAAATCCATGTTATCTTCAAGAATCTGCCTGTTTTCCGATGATGGTCTCCAAGTAAATTGCAGAACTCTCAAACATTCTTCAAGGCCAAGAATTCTCCCTTCTTTAAAACACTTCAAAACATAAAAAATCATTGCTTTCGCCACTCCTGCCTCCGCCATGCAGTCCCTATTTTTCTCATCTTCTCCGGCGAGTTCATCCATCGTTCTGAGGGCGTTTAACGTCAAAAAATCGCTATTACCGCTCCTCCGATTTACGTCGCGAATGAGTTTGAGAACGAGGGATCTACTTACGGGGGATTTAGGGGTTGGAATACGTTCGATTCCGTTCTTGGCGTTGGCAACGCACCAGGCTTGGATCAGGCGCCGGAGCATGTGGTTCGGAGTCAAGTCCGAGCCTCGAGGCAAGGGCTGCTTCGTGACGGGGCAAACGACGATGGCGGAGTCGGCGGTGCTCAGCCACTGTTCAATGCTTTCGCGGTCGTAGGTGATCCCGGTGACGGTGGTCACGGGGTCTTTCATGATTTGGAGCGAGATTGGACAGACGAAGTATTGTGGGATTTCGATTTCGTCCATGTTGATTAATTTAATTTGTTTGGGGAATACTAAGAAGTAAGAACTATATATATATACACACAATTATTTCATACAATATATATGCATGTATGTATATTATATATATGTGTTATATTCTTGGCGAGGAAAATTTGGTAAGAAAAAGCGGCTAGGTTAAGGCGCGGGGTTTGAATGGGAATAGACTTGGACCAATGAGAAATATTCTAGTAATTTCTGTAGATATTCAATCTTAAGTGTGTATATTTATGGAATGAGTTTTTTAGTTTTTTTAAGTTAAGTTGAGTTGGTTTGATTTGATAGGTTTCAAGCTTATTATCATATGTTGGTATCGAAGGTTCCATAACTTAAAATTTTAAGTTCAGAAGGCATCTTTGAATTGATGGGGTTAATAATTAAGTGAAATTAATGTTGAATTTTTTGTGGTTGAGTTAAGTTGTGCTTAAAAATAATATCTAAGCTTGCGTTCAAGTTCAAATATATATATAATATACTTGTCTATGGATAACAGGATAAGTAAAAGTTGTTTATAATACATCGTGACGAAATTAGTGTGAAATAAAACTATTATGGAGCATTGTCAATGCCTTTTTTTCCCTAGCATGGTCTATGTTCTATCTTCTTTGTGCTGTTTGAAGTAGACGTATTTTAATTTTTAAGTATACTCAATGTTTGTTTTGGTTATAAAAAACAGAATTGCATCCTTCATATTTACTTAAAATTACATTTGACTACCCTGTTAGATAGGGTAATTACAATGCAATTCATCTTTATCCAAAAATTACAATTTAGTCCCTAAATATATGACCCCCCTACTCCGTTAGGGTTCCGTTAGATTCTCAAGGACTGCATCATTATATGCGTAATACATAGGAATTATTTTGTTGGAATATGTATATTGCAAGAATGAATTTGTTATTTTATTTATAAAATTAATGAAAAGATAAACCCAACCCTAATGGAACTTTAACGGGATTGAGAGATCACAAACGGTTCCATGACATTCAGGGATTAAATTGTAATTTTCGAATAAAAATGGATTATATTGTAATTACCCTATCTAGCAGGGTAGTCAGATGTAATTTTCCCTTACTTAAAAAATTAAAAATTGATGAGTTCACTAAATAATAAATAACAAGTAACATTTTTTTTAAACACACAAACCCCCCAATGGTTAGTGGAATTTGAATCTGTGACATTGCCTTCGAGAAAAAACCCTCGAACCACTTGGACCAACCCCGACTCGCATAAAAACAAGTAACATCAATGTATTTTCTGAAATTTAAGACTTAATTAGATGGACATTTTATTATGACCGAAATTTATTAAATAATTTAAATTTTATCAAAAAAAGAGATCAATCTTTAAACAGATTAGGATGAGAAGTATTATATAACCTAATAAAAGACTTAGTTAAACAATAGTTAAGATTATAATCGAGAGTTTTGGAATTTAGACTAAGACATAGAAGAATAACCCATAATAATATTACTCAGAATTAGAGATTCAGGCAAATTGGCAAAAGCAAAAGCAAAACCCAATCCTCAAACTATATAGGCAAATCTGTTCGAGAAAAAAAAATCTCTGCAAATTAAATACAAAGTTTTTAAAATATGACGATACTATGATATAATACGATCTTCCTTATGATCATTGTATTATCTATTTATTTAATATAATCATGAAAGATGAATTAACTCTTTATTTTTTATTCTTTCTATGGACATGTCACTCTCATATCATATATAGTATATGTTTAATTTTAGGAGACCCTTTAGTAAACTTCTATCATTTTATCATCACACATTAAATTAATTCTCATCGTTTTTTTATTTCTACTATACATATGTTAATGTATTTTAATTATCTTATTCTTTTCTATATTTTAATATCTAATTCACTAGTATTATTTTGTATTCAATAAAGAACGAGAATATATGGTTAGTTCAATAGCTTGTTTTACCGGCCATAATCTGTCACGACTCATATGGCAAAAAGTGGTCAACCCACGAGAATCTATTACAGTATAAACCAAACGTGGTTGACTTTCCAGAAACGCCACATGGTAGGCGGTGATTGGTTGAGCATGCCACTAAGTATACGTTAGGAGCTGTACTGGGGTAGAGTAGTTATTTAGTGCATGTCTTTTTCTGAAAATAAATAAATAAATAAAAAGACTATAGAAAAAAGAAAAGTTCCTGCAACATATTTTTTTATTATTAAATTTTATTAAACATACACGCCTAAGTGATATTGGAGTTGCGGAAATTACTCCAAAAATGAACTCATTAATTTTTATTTTTTATTATTTTTTTGGTAACAATGAACTCATTAATTAATTGAACCATCATCCAACATAAATTGATGAATGTTTAGTACCTACGTAATTACGTGACCCTCCGTAAGCCATTATGAATTCAACTCTTTGTCTTTTGTTATTTTATGACTACGACTTTTAGTTGAATTAAATTGCATAGTAAATATGTATGTTGACTTATTCCATTGATAATTAATTGCAGTAATGCAGATTTGGCGGAAATTGCATATGTTTAAGTAATGAAATAACATGTAAGTTGTAACTACCTGCGGATAATCTCTTGACTTCAGAATTAATTCTATGCATGCACAGTATCGATATATATAAGACCATAAAAAGGGCTAACTACTCATTATAATAACCTTCCATATATCCATCCGCGACTCTACATTGGGAGAAGCGGGATCGAATGATCCAACTAAAAAAGAATATATTATTTATATATATGTATATATTTTTATTTTTTTAGATCTTTATTTTAAAAATAAATTATTTGACCCCATAAAAAAGGACAAAACAACGATTGTATTTACTCTTAAATATTTTTGACCCCATTGATTAATAACTCTGGAGTAACCCTATATATATGTATCGAGAAGTCAACCTTGATCGTGATATCCTAGCTCCGCCATTGTAGATGAAGTACATGTACATGAGTCTTACGCTTCGAGATCACCCCCATTCTTTTTAATAAACTTCTGGTTAATTTTACCAAAGTAAAAAAAAAAAAACAAAGATACAGTTGTGAAGAATAGATATGTGAGAATGGGTTTGATAGGAACTAGTGGCAACGAAACAGGGGGAGATTGTGGTGGCAGCTAACGACGATACGACACTTACGGTGACTCCGAAAATATATACATATTCCATCACCACCCACCAATGAAAATTAAACGAGCTTATTATTTACATTATTAGATACAACTTCGACTTATTATGCCATAACTTTCAAGTTTCAACTTATGTGAAAACAAAAGCGTACACACCCCACATGCAAACTCAATCAAGTAAATAAGGTTAACCATAAATTCAATATTGCTTGATGTTAAAGTCCAATATACATACTCATGATGATGTAAATAATAAGATGCGATTCAAACTTGAATTCAGAAAAAGTTTTTCTCAGCACTATGATGGTAGTGGACAAAACGTAACCCACAATCATGGTTCACGATTAATCTCAGAATAATGCACTCATGATAATGCGACGGTTGCTCTATTCGTAATTCATTGTATAAAGACAAAATTCTAGAGAAAAGAAGTTTAGAAGACAAGAGTGAGTGAATTTCAACAGCTACAAAAAAGCACCAGTTAAAAGCAGTGACAAGTAAGTTACAAAGATTGGCTTGTTGTCTATCGAGAAGTAATGTTCAAAGTCGTAATATGTAGTCAAAATATTTATATTTGAATACTAATAAGAGCGACATAAATGACGTACGTTGACAAGTTAACTATGCCACTTTGTCCTTATATATATGCCAAATAAACGCATCACTTGGCTAAGAACATAGAGTGATAAATACTAATAACCCCAATATAAGGTCTAGTGATAAAATTGAAAAAAAACAGATTAAATATTATAAATAAAGATACAATCATGAGATTCATAAACTACAAGAAAACCATAAAAAAACTAGCAAATTAACTCTTATCTGAAGTTGTAAGTGCTTCTGATGGAAAACCATCTATGGCTAAGAAAAAAGAAGTATAAAGATTTCCGATGGTCAAATTGTCGGTATCTATCCGTTAGAATACTTTGATGATCAAAATCCTAGATCATCTAAAACAATAAGAGTTATTTACACCATACACCTTGTGTTAGGTGAAATGAACACAAAAAACCCGTGTTATGAAAATCAACAGAGAGAACCCTGTGTTTTCAAAATATTTACATGCCGAACCCTGAAAATTTATGGTATTGGTAGAACACTAATTATCTCTATTTATTGGATACGAAATAACTAATTTAATTTTTTATAGGGGCAATTATTTAAAAGTACCAAATAAGGTGAAAACATTTCCTAAACCCCCTCATTGGTAAAATGTTTTTCTTAAATCACCAATACACAACACTCTTTTTGTAAACCCCCCAACCACCTAAAATGACGTTTTTGCCCGTCAGTCTTACTACGTTAAGGCGAGATTAGATGGATTCTACTGGCTCCGTGAGTGGTTGCTTGTATTGTAGTGTTTTTTTCGAAGGCGAACATCATGTATTTCAA
>JBBMKE010427640.1:0-10533 GCA_037834125.1 Lippia alba | reverse complement strand
ATATACTATTTTTTAGTATATATTCCTTATATACTTATAAATAAATATTTCTTTTAATAACATTATTAATGAAAAAAGTATATAAATATAATACAAATTTTATGTAAATATTACAATATATTATATATATTATATTATGTTATATGTATACAGTAAATATGAAATATATTATGTAAATATATTATATATCAAATTTTATGTAAATATGAAATATTACAAATTTCTATTATATATATACATTATACAATATATAATAATATTATAAAAATATATATAGAAATAAATAAATATTATTTTTTAATAATATTATTAATGAAGTAAAAATATAAAATATAATATACATTTTATGTATACAAGATATTATAGAATTTAGTAAATATAATGTAGGGGTAAAGTAGTCATTTTATGTGAGAAAGTGAAGAAAAACTTAGTATTACTCGCAGTCAAGGCGAGTATAAGACACTCTCTCGATGCAGGATTTTTTTTGCTAATTTTGGAGAACATAGAGTTTTTTTTAGAATATTTTTTTTACGAGGTCTTTTTGTATCATTTCGGATAACACAAAGGGTTCCTTGAAAAAAAACTCTTAATTTAATTTAAACAATGCCTTTAATTAAAGTTCATTAACTTCATTCAAGGAAGTTCAGCTAGCGTGCGGATTAAGAAGATTTTAGATTTATTTTGATGTTTAAACTTAACTTGAACCTAGCTGAAATGTGTCCAATAAAAGCTAAGAGATTCAAACTCAAATTCCCACCTGCTCCCACGATTGGAACCCTGATGTTTAGAGTTTCGACAAATCGCCTTCTTGACCAAGAGTTCTGTGATTTTCTTTCTCTTCATATGTCCATCCAAGTTGAGTTGTTCAAATGAAATGACGGATAATTCCTCAAAACTCTCCATTTCACTCTCAAATTTTGAAAAACTTTACTTCCACTCCCCAACTTAAAAATAAAATCTTTTTTCACTTCCCAATTTTTTAAAATGTTGTATCAAAATTTAGGAATAATATAACTAAATTCTCAAATAATGTATTTTTTTGGCAATATGATGTATATAAAAGGTTTTGCTTTTGAGTTAAGGAGTGAAAATGGAAAATTTTCAAAACTGAGGAATGAAAAAGGTAATTTTTTCAATTTTTTAGTACTATTTAAAGATTGTCCCTTCAAATGACACACTTAAAATTTTAAAACCTCCTGTAAAAACTCCTTATATTCGATGCATATGCTACAGTATTGATATTTATTGTATTTCATTTTATTATTTATTATTCATCTATTTTGAACTGATACGGGTCCAATTTAGTACAGTCCTACGGTGTTCTTTTCTTTAGGTCTTCCTTAACCGTTGATTAGTCCTTCAAGACAACGACATAATCGAGCCCGAAACCTCAAGTTCATTGCCAAGTACAAATTCATTATTACTCAAAACTAAATTTTGGTAAGCGTGAATAAATATTTTCAATTTAGAATTAAGTTATGTAAAAATTAAATTGCAACGTAGGACTAGGAGTAAAATTTTGATGTTTTTTCGTCACATAAATGAATTTATATCTATATTATTATAGAAAATCTAATATAACATACAATAAGGGTAGTAACTCAAATTAATAAAATAATATATATTTTTTCAATACCTTAAAATATTAGCTTAATTGGATTGAGTTTTTCTTATGAATTTGGATTTTATTAGTTCACTGCACTTATTGATTTCTTTTTTCCTTTTCTTTTAGGATCATAATTCATCTATTAGACTATTTTTTTTAAACCATCTATTAGACTATTACATACCGCGTTAATACATCAGTATCAACATTTCAACTGATAATGCAAGTTATTATAGCATATAAATTTCTTTTTAAAAAAAACTATTGACTAATAATAAAAAGTTGACCTATAAATAAATGGGAAAAAACTTCACATGCCCCTTTTTTAAAAAATAATTATCAAATTACCCCTTACAGAAAATTAAATAGCATAAAAGTCCTCAAGTCTTTAAAGAAGAAGCATATTTGTCCCTCACACCGATGTGGGTAACTTACCCTCCGTTAACTGCTTCATTTCTTTCATTTTTTCTTCTTTATTGAGTTTGAAGTCTCTTTTAAACTCCTTCATGTTTAAATAGATGAGTTTAGAGTCTATTTTACCCCTCATTTATATTTTTATCTTTAATTAATTATTTTTTCAAAAGGATTTATTCAGGCATTTAGTTTCCTTTCAAATGTTTTAATTAGAATTTTTGGTTGAGAAAAGAAAAAGGAAACATAAAATGCATTTCTAAATGGACTTGAAGCATTTTAGTGAAAAAAAACCTATTAATCAATGCAGAAAAATTAAAAAGGAGACAATGTGATGTTTAAAAAATAATATATAATTAGGTTTGATGCTATTTAATTTTACATAAGGAGTAGTTTGAATGCTTTTGTCTCTAAATAAATAGAACAAAAGTACAAAACTCACACTCGAATTTAATTGTTTTGATTTATTTAGAATCCAATATATAATGCACGGTCAACAAATAAGTAATAATAAGTGACTAGAATATGTACACCAGAAAATAATTAGGTGTAAAATGTTCCATGCCGAAAATTTAAAAAACTTTAAAAAACGTGACATTCAATATAAAATAGGTTGACAATATCCTATTTTCAGTATTTAACTTTTTGAGATAAGTTAAGCCAAACACATTCCTACATGACTTCCGCAACCCTCACGTCAATTTGTCCCGCCAGAAGATATCTCCCGCTGCCCTAGACGCTCTACCCACAAATATCCAATTTTTACAAATTTTATGCTCCAATTTATTCTACGTATCGTCCGTGTAAATTTATCATAATTTATGAATTCCCATTATTTCGCAATGATACAGATATATGTAAGAGTTTAATCTTTGTTACTGTCAAACGTCACTTTAATTAATTAATATCGTGATTGGCTTACCTTATATTATTTCGGTCATTCGCCATCCATGCAAAATTTCTTGAAAACTTGAATATATTTCACCTAATTAACTGTATGATATGTATATATATAGCATTTATGTTTTTAAAATAAATTATTCCATAAATTCAGTCAATCAATAATATTAGTAAAATATTAATGCCCAAATAAAAAATTCCAATAATATTTCACTGCGTCCTTGTATAAATGAGTAATTATATATATATAGATTATTACAAATTAATTACATCAAGATCCCCAACGATTTATTTTTGGTTCAGAAACATCTTGCCTGGTAGGGTTCTATCGTAGTATTCCGATTATTAGGGTTGTTTTAGAACAAAAAATTAAATAATATGGATCTTACTGTTATAAATAATTCCTAAGAGATTAATTTGTAGTAACCCCCAATTTTTTCCTAAAATAAATTCAACTGTTGCAAATTACAAATTAAAAAATTAAATTATGCATCCTCGAGCTTACAAAAACTCAAAACAATATCCGTCGACCCAATGAAGGCGATGAAGAAACAAAAAACTTAATTGGGTTTCTTTTCTAAGTTCTAACGTTAGCAGACACAAATCGCGTGTAGCACAGTGCTTTCCTTTCCTACACGACGCAGTTTCTGCGAATTTTCGTACACAATACACACACACATATATACACATATATGTATATATATATATATATGTGTGTGTATTAGCGTGAATTAATTATAATAAACTGGGTAAATAATTAACAAAAGATACCCAAGAAAACAAAGCTAAAATTAATTTGTTGTTGTGTTGTGTGGTGGTCTCTCTTGGTTTCATCCCATCTTTGAGATGTGCATGGTTCCGTTCCTAAGTCCTGTGCCATTGAAAAACCTAATATTCAAACATTTATGATCGACTTTACGCGGTAATGATCTCGCCAGGCACGTCATATATCCGATAATTTATAATTAAAACTTTAATTTAATTTGGAAACTTCCTGTTGGCTTCTTGGAAATTTTTACTTGATCTTTTTCGGGTATAAATATCACCTCCTCAGAAGAGCTTCTATCCTCACCAAACTTCAGAACAACAGCGCTTCTTAGTCCATATACTTTTTCAGTAGCCTCGGCTCCCTTTTCTATTTCCACTGAAATTTTTTCACCTGTTTTTGGGCTAAATAGTACTATTTCTCCCATCTATTTTTCCACAGAATTCCGATGATAAACCGGGGTTTGGACGTTGGATTTCCGGGAACTTAAGTTTTTGTAGTGTAAACCAGTCTGCTTTTAGTGAGCACCAATCAGTTAGTTTGAACTGTATATGCTCATAAACTAGTCTTTTTAGTACGTATTTCCAAGGAGATTGGGCCCTCTTGTTTCTTCAGTATATGTATATATTCATAAACAAGCCTTTTGATTATTATGTCCAAGGAAACCCTCTTGTTTCAGCAATACTCTATGATTTTTTGATGCCGTTGTTTTTGCTATGAGATTTGAATCCGTAACCGGTATTCTTACGACCGAGCTATGTGTTTGAAGTTTGAACCTTGATTGAAACCCAAGATTAATACTTGAGAATTCATGAGAGGATAGTTGTCTGGGCAGGCAATACTTAAACTTCATGCGTGCCCGCTTTTGAGTTGAAGGTAATTAGAAGGGGATAAATGAAGAGGAAATACTAAACCAGGATCCATATGTTATGGATTTGATGAATCTGACCAATTAAGAAGACAAGTGTAGGAAAATTTTAGCCCAAATCTGGCTCGGCCGAATCCAACCAATTAAAATGACAAGTGTATTACATTTACCATTTGATTGGTCATTCTTCCTAAAATTTCCACCAACCACACGGCAAGTGTAAAACACTCCCCCCTCGTTATATCGGTTTGACCAAGTCAAGCTCGGGCTAGAATTACCTGACAAGTATATTGCACTTGTCTTTTGATTTATCATTATTATTAAATTTTCATCGAACAACACGACAAATGTAAAACGCTCGCCCCTCATTATTCTGATTTGTCAAACTAGGCTCGGGCTAGAACTATCCACGTATTATTAGTTAGTTTGATATGCATATTCGATCTCCCAACTTTTGTCATCTAATCCCGTATATGCATCTTTTATCTCTCTATATATTATATGGGTAATTCTACCTCGAGTCTGGTTTGGCCAAATCGATGTAATAAGGGGCGAACGTTTTACACTTATTGTGTGGTTAGTGAAAAATTTAGGGAGAGTAACAAGTGTAATACACTTGCCTTTTAATTGATTGAGTTCGATCGAGTTGGTTTGACCGGGTAGAATTTTTTATATGATAAAGGGCAAATTATTTTTCAGATTTAATTTATTAACATCGGACACCTTGATGAATTTTGAAATTACAAAACATCCTCTCTAATAGAGGAGTTGTTCGTAATTTTAAAATCCATCACGGATGAGATCGTTAATAAATCTAAGATAATTTGATATTTAGATAGTTTAAAGTGGTTTACATGTAAATAACTCAAATATTAATTTCTATATCTCATGCATGATATTGATCGTGATATATATATGTACAGACATACAAATGTCGGACAAGATAGAGAACGTTGATTTTGATGTTGAAGCACAGGAAGCATTTCTGGGTGGAGAAGCAGAAGCAGAAGCTGAAGCTGAAGCTGGTGCAGCGTTGCCTGAAGCAGAATGGAGACCAGTTGATGCAAGACAGGCTCTGTACAGAATTATTCTGGTTATTCGCTCTACCGAACTGTTCAAGTTGGGTGCTACCTTCGCAGCGGATCATAGCAGTAGCACCTCCTCCCCGCCAGCTTCGTCAGATTACGCTGTTATCGGAACCTCCGACCAACACATCGCGCAGGTATAATTACTATAAACGATCGCACCTTTCTGTTAATTCACAGAACGATGATCAATCATCATTTAGATGTAAAATATGCGAATTTATGCATGCGGCTGCTTGGATTTATTTACAGAGCTATGTTCATTTGCTCGTTTAGAAGTAGTTGTGAACTTGTGAGTTGTGACAGTGCATTAATTGGAAATTTTCCGGTTAAATAGGATGCAGGAAATGCAGCAGCGCATGAGGAGATATTAATATGTCCATGTGATTCTGTAGCTGAGAATGAGGCCATTGCCCAGGCGAAAGGCATCAGGAAGATTGTGAAGGAAGAGAACTTGGAAGACTTCCACAATTTCGGAGGTGTTGCTGGTGTCGCCGAAGCATTAGGCTCCGATCTCAAAATTGGTCTTCCTGTTCCCGGACCAGATACTCCTCAACGCATGTCATGCCAAATATCTCAAGTCCTCTCCACTCTCTTCAACTGTTTCTTAGATGCCTGCAACAATTACACTGTCCTCCTCCTCTCCATCGCCGCGGCATTATCCTTCATATTCGGAGTGAAGGAGCAAGGCCTTTCCAGTGGGTGGTTTATCAATGGCGCAATTATATTATTCACCGTCGTGGCTCTGGTTATTTGTTCAACTATACACATTCTTTTCGAAGAGTGGCGGAGGTCCCTAAAAAATTCTTGGTTGCTGAAAGGCCGAATGACGGAGGTCAAAGTAGTCAGAGGGGGCCAAACTCTTGTTGTTCCGGAGTGTTCTCTCCGAGTTGGCGATATTGCAGTTTTACAGAAAGGGAGTCAAATTCCTGGTGATGGTATATTCATAGATGGTCAAGCACTACAACTCGATGCGCGATTGACCATTGATGAAAATAAGCCCTTCATGTTTTATGGTTCAAGTGTGATCAATGGTAATGGAAGGATGATCATCACATCTGCCGGCGTGGACACGACATGGGGGGAGATGATGAAGCAGGCAATAGGATACTCTCCTGACAAGAAGAGTAAATTAGAAGATTGCCTTCATAAGTTGACCACTTGTGTACAGATCATTGGCCTTCTAATATCCATCCTCATCTTTATAGTCGTATTTCTACGCTATAAACCTGGATCATATAGGCTGGACCCAAAAGGGGAACCGACCAAAGTGGAAACAGTTCTAGACTGCATCAAGGTGTTCATCACTGGATCAAAAGTAACTGATAGAGTTTTAACTTCTCTGAGTGTGTCATTGCTGGGGATAATGGAAGGCATGCCCTTTGTCATCTCAGTTGCAATCTTTATGTGGAACCATAAAACTCTTGGTAGTAAGGCCTCAAAAAGAGATTTTCCAGCTTTTGTTAGGATGGCGTCGGTTACAGCTATTTGTTCAGACAAATTAGGAGGGCTATCGGAGCATGAAGAGGAGATCAATCATTTTTTTGTCGGTGGAGAATTTTTGAGTGAGAGTTCTGTTGTGGGATCCAATGTTCTTGACGGTTTATGTGATGGGATTGGTACAATGTTCTTGAGAAGTGGTTGTGACTCAAAGTTCAAACCTTTAATCTCTTGGGCTGAGGCAAAGTTGGGCTTGAAAGTGAAATCAATGACAGAACAATGTGAAGTTATACCTTCTGAAGGGCCGAACCAGTTAATAGAATGTTGCCAAATGCTGATGGAGAAAAGTAGCAAAGGAGAGAAGAGGAAATACTTGCACTATGACGGGCCGGCAAACCTTGTATTAGATGTGTGTTCCCATTACTATGACATCGAAGGGGAAATTCAGGAATTTGATGATCTGAAGAAGAGGAAGTTTGAGCAGGCAATCGAGAACATAGCTGAAGCAGAAGAGACGATGGCATATGCCAGAAAATTATGTGTTGATGAAACTGATGCAGTTTCAGATGAAATGAATTCCGTAATCTTTATGGGAATGATTAGTTTGAAAAACACCAAATGGAGTGACACAAGAGAAGCGGTCTCAACCTTAGAGAAAGCTGGAATTAAAACTATTCTTGCCTTGGAAGATGATATTGAAGTACTCAGAGCGATTGGAGAAAGCTTGGGGGTTCTTGCCCCCGGCTCAGTTGATCAGCTGGCACTCACAGCTGAAGAATTCAGGTCCTGGACTAATAAAGAGAAACTTGAGAAGATAGAAAAGATTCGTGTTATGGGAAACTGCATCCCCTCTGACAAGATTCTTCTCATCAAGTTGTTGAGGGAAAAAGGGGAAGTAGTGGCTTTTCTGGGGCAAAGGACCGTTGATGCCCCTGCTCTGAAACAAGCTGATATAGGACTCACATTTGGGACATGGAGCTCCGAGCTTGCAAAAGAGAGTGCCGACATCAACATCTGGCAAGGTGATTTCAGCTTTTTAGTGAATCTGATTGAGAACAGCAGATGTTTCCAAGAAAATATTCAGAAGTTCATCCAACTGGAGATGATCATTGCAATTGCGAGCTCGTTGATTAACTTTATTTCAACGGTGTTTTGGGGGAATGCTCCCATTACAGCTTTCCCATTGCTCCTGTTGAATCTTCTCGTTGCAGCTGTAGGAGGATTGGCATTGCTGACGGGGCCAGCAACCGAAGCACTAATGACGATGCTTCCAATTAAATCATCTGCCAAACTGATAACTAAGGCCATGTGGAGGAATATTGCCATTCAAGCTATTTATCAGACTAGTATTTGTGTCACTCTTCAGTATAAAGGACATGCTGTCCTTGGAGCAAGTCGAGGTAACATCAAATCCTTGATATACAATGCGTTCGTTATGTGCCAAATGTTCATCAAGTTCGTCGTTCGCGAGCCTGAAAAGAAGAACATATTTAAGGGGCTTTTTCACAAGAACTGGTGGTTTTGGATGGCTATAGTTATGTTCATAGTTTGTCAGGCAGGAGTTGCGGTGGTAGAGGTAGCTATTGACAGCAGCTCAGGATTGAGCTTGAAGTTATGGGGTGCGTGTTTGCTGATTGCCCTCGTTTCTTGGCTGGTGGATTTGGCCGGGAAAAGTGTGTCCACTTTAGTTGTTAGAACTTAGAATGGCTGCAAATCAGGGTTGAAAATGGAAATAGAAGCCAATCTCACACAACTAATTTCCACAAGTTATTGAAGTTAATGTTTCCTCAGCAGCTTTTGGTTTGTAATTTTGTGCATTCTGTTTTTTGGTTGTGTAACTACACTGTAAACATGTTGTGGTTTTCTGTAAATGTCCAATAAAACTTCCGCTGTGCATACACTGTTAGTGTTGGGCCAACTTCTACTAATTCAAACTAAGTCGCAATTATTATTGAAAATATTGAACTCTAGAGTTATTTACACCCTACCCTCTATGGTAGGTGAAATCGATAAAAAAAAATTATGTGTTGTAAAAATTAACATAAGAAATCCTGTATTTTCAAAATATTTACTTGACGACTCTGAAAATTTTGTGTATTGATAGAACACTAATTTTCTCTATTTATTGGATGTGATATAACTAATTTACCCTTTTATATTATGATATAGATCATCTTACATATATATCTCTATATACCTTTTTTTATACTTGTTTATAGGATTTTTCATGTACTTTTTATTTTGTACCGGGTTTTGGTGCAAAAAAAGGGTTTCGGTGCATATAAAAACTAATGAACAATACAGAGAGATTTGAGATGATGTATATCAAAATATAAAAAGGCAAATTAGTTATTTCGCATCCAATAAATAGAGAAAATTAATCTTCTACCAACAACATAAATTTTCAGAGTTCGACATGCAAATATTTTGAAAACACAATGTTTATTATGTTAATTTTTGTAACATAATTTTTTTTTTCCATTTTACCTAACACAAGGGGCATAAATAACTCTTAAGAATCTACCCAATAGAAGTAAACAAGAATTGGGTTAACTAAACAGGATGAAATTTGCGTTTCGTCTCCTAAGTTAATTCAAGCTTAGGTGAGGTGAGATGAGATGTGCTAATAAATGGAATGTAAACTGGAATGCAGCCAAGAACATATATACTAATTCATTTGCAAATTCATGATCTGAGAGTGGTGATGCATAAACAATACCACATTGCCGAACACGAAGAGTAAGCAGGAAACATTTTCCAACAATATCAGAAACATATTAAAACGTTGCTACTACTGACCTCAAAGACGTTGGTATGGAATCCAGTCCCCAGCTGCAGCTGCTGCAAAAGGTAGAGTTATGATTGCACCATCCAACTGATAAGGTTTTCCAGTCAACTTTGATCGGCTCTTTAAGTCGTCGTCGTCGTTTGTCTTTTCTTATATTTCTCTGGATTTAAATTTAAGGAAGGTGGTCCTGACTCCTCTGAGTCTCAGATTCCATTTACTTAATATAATGTAATTAATACAGCTCAATTATTGACATGGAAAGCAGCCCCCAGTAAACAAATGAATGTTAATTATGTGTATTTGGTTACGCATATAAGTTACAATATAAAAATTAGTTGAGCATTTTGTTTTTATTATATCATCAAATATAGAAAATAAATTATATTTAGTTGAAGCAAGTGAAGAAAAAAAATACTCGTTATGATATTTTCAATTCGGAATTATCAGGGATATCATTACGTGCATGTACATGACCTTTAGTATCTATACTACTATATATCTGAAAACGATCTTTGCCTTTTGATTTTATTATGCATTTTGATGATGTGTAATTTTGTGAGTTTTTGAGATTTTTAATTAAATATAAAAAATGTTATTGGCTGATCTTTATTTTATATATTATTTTATCATAAAAATAAATAGTAACTAAGGAAAATAAGTATCTTTGGC
>JBBMKE010427630.1:0-10533 GCA_037834125.1 Lippia alba | reverse complement strand
CGCATTTAATGCGCGTGATGGTGGAAGGAATCCGCATTTAATGCTCGTGTACGGAACATCGTGGGTCGGATTCGACCTTCCGTCTCGGTCGAGAGCGGAGCCTGGGTCGCGACCGCTACCCGACGAGGTATAAGGTTCAATGAATTCTTCCAAGGGGTGGGTCGGTAGTAGTCTTAGGCCAGGGGTCGAAACATGGACGCGTCCCGATATCCACCTCAGCTGCCACGTGGCGCAAGCTGAGTGGGCCACGCAGGAGCCCCTAATTTCTGCCCTATCATATATATAAATATTGAGAATGGTAGATATAATTTCATACAATTCTGACAGACTGGCACTAGTTATGATAAAATAATGACTCTTATGCTTGTAAATTAGTGAAATTGAGAGGGTTGAGGTAGGAGAGAGAGTAAATGATTCGAGTATGAATGAATATTTTTTAAGAGATATAATTTTAAGCGATCACATTGAGATATTCGAATTTGAGCTTACAATCGGACCTATTTAAAATCGAGTTAATTTGATCTTGAGTCATCCATGTAGTAGTGCCGACTTCAATTCTTAACATTAGTTATAAGCACCGTATGAATTTACTATTAGTATCTTCTATGTATTAATACCAAACAAAATATTAACACGCTCACCGTCCACTACATACTATATATTATCAATTTTTTATAGTATATTATAAATTTTGCACAAGCTACTTAATTATCCAATTAAATTAAAAATTAATAAATAATATGTTTGATTTAATTTATCTTCAAAAGTTAGTTATTGAGGCTCTTAGCTTCACTGTATTGAATGGCCTCAATTGATTAAGCTTTGCCTCTGCGCAGCAAAAAAAAAGTTAGTTATTGAGGGTGAGTTAGACCAAACACATTATTAATCATGATATTAGAATAATTTCTATTTTAGGCATGTCACTTAACCCTTGCAGATGTTCTAATTTCTGCGCTCTAGTTTGTCCCCGTTCTGCGATCTTGGATGTGATGGGGCTATGTCAAATATTATATATCGAATAATTAAATATGTGAAATTTAATAAATAATGGTTTGGCAACTTATTTTCGACAATTAGCTTTTGGAGGTGAGTTAGGTTAAATACATCATCTATATTAGGAAGTTAAAATTCCTTCATCAAATAAATTATTACAATTTAATTAATTGGAAAGTTAACACTAGCTTTATTTGATCATTTTAGCTAGCTAGAAGTATAAATGTATAAAGTATGTTCATTTCGGAAGACTAAATTATTAATAATTGAGCTTTCATCAAATAGTTTTTTATGTGATAAATAATAGATGCTTAAGTGCATGAGAAGAAATTTAGATTTTTGTGCATTTTATGTCTCTAATTTTGTACGTAACATCTAGTGGTCTATTATTACTTTAGTTGATATGACAAGTAAACAACTCTTTTAAGAAACTAGAACGTTTTACAAAAATATCACCAATAATGAAATTGAAGGCAATATAACGCAAATTGGCAAATTACATCTTAAACATAAGTTCTACATCCCAACATTAGATCATGAGTCTCTTTTCGGTTCAAAATTGAAACTTACATTGTTAGACTTTTGTCTCCATAAAATACACCGTTAAACATTCACTGTGCAAATTTTAGGTAAAATGATTGGTTAAATGGTATGTATAAATATATTTGAAAATATAATTCACTGGATTCTACCAAGTCGGTTCTGAGCAATAATTTTTCAATTAATACCCTACTTCAATTCTCATATGTAATTTTTTCTATTTCAAAATTGACATGGCCCCAATTGACTCGCCACATGTCTCAACATGGCCTTGCTTGAAGCTCGTACATGGTCCTAGCTATATGTCGAGAAAAGGTTCAGAAACGTCATGCCTTCCTGAATGTCTCTCCCTCGGAACGCCTTCATGTTTTTTCCGTGGAATTTTGACAATTTCTTGTAGTGACGGATGAAATTTTCTTGTAGTTCTGGGTGAATCAAGAATGCCTCTTGCATGCTTGATCTCCCAATCCTCTCCATGGCATTGGTGCATGTTGGGCTTGCTCGACACAAGAGTTGTCGCAGTCGAGTGGAGCTCAACGGCATAGGGAATGTAGTCATTTTTATTGCTAACAACCATACGATTGCATCTAATGTACCATTAGTGTGTATCAGAGTGATGTATAACGCCCTCATGCTATAAATACCTCACGTATTTATGCTAGTAGGTAAATCACAATTTTACTGTTTATTCATGCGAATACAAGTTTCCTTCTCTTTCGAATAATTTGTTGATTTAAGTATTGGAGAGCTAAAACGGATAAAATCCTGATTCGTTCCAATTTGGTCTGAAGTTCACATATGCTTTTAGTCTTCAGATCGAAAGTTCCCAATATTTATATATTTTTTAGTGGTCGCTCACTTATCAGATTAGTATATTAAATTCCAACACGATCAATAATATTATAGTTCATATATATATATATATATATATATATATAATTTTATTTTTTTGGTTTCATATGCTTAACCTTCTCTCATCTTTGTCGATATCTTCCGGTTGTTGAAAAACTTAAAAGAGATTAAAAGAATAGTAAACAAATGCAACAAATATCTTGGTATAAGAAGTTAAGGGCTTTAGGACAATTGGATCAAAATACAAATTAACTTAAAAGACAATTAAAATTGTCAACCAAAACACATTTACTAGGTAAAAACATACATATCAATGTGTTTCAATTTAAACTTGTCACGTCAATATTTTCAAATCCAATCAAAGAGTGCTGTGTGGGATTGATTCGGCGCTAATAGAGACCATCCCATTAGAGTCGGAAAAGGACAAATCCACCTCTCAAGAAACGTCATTCGACGGTTACACCCTCACTTCGGAGCCTTCCCTTTAAGTGCCTATCTTCGAGGGTGCAAATCATTTCGAGCCTCCGAGAATCGGTGACCCTCGAATGTCTTGTACACTTACAGTGTTCTGTAATCTCTATACGCACACTTTCACTACCACCTCATTAGGGCTAACGTCACCTCGTATCCTAACATCCTACCATTGCATTAAAGGCTTAAGACTGGCGTCATCAAATGTCCCATTGGTGGCAAATTACTTGAAGATAGCTCTGGTATCTCCCAATAAATACTACACTAACTTGCCACATTTAGTAAATTTTTCAACTACTTTCTCTATCTAGTTCAATTGAATTTCATATATGTTTACTAAATTGAGTGTCTGAGAGTCAAAATTAGCTAAACTCATCGTTTCAATTTGACGCTCTAACCATGTGTTCATCCTAATAGGAAAGAACACTTGTCTCTGATCGTCCGACCCTTTCTGGATCAACTTGAACATGAGCCCCCAACACTCGGATAAGACCCCATATATAACAAATTTTGAGTGATTGTACGTACCTCCTCATCGGATCAGGCACAACCACATATTATAATCTGTATAATTAACATAATAACAGAAAAAATCCTACTTAAAGTTGTCATTATTGGAAGAATTATTACATTTTCAAGAAATTAATATTTTAGAAAACCCTAGATCCCATCTGCACCAATAATTAATGATGCAGCGACTACACTGTTCCAGCAGCTTTCAGATTCTATATATATTGAATGCCTCCTCAGGCTGACCACAATCAAGAAGCCAAAATCCTTTATTTCTTCCAAATTTTTGCACCAATTATCACATATGGAGAGAGAGAGAGAGAGAGAAAGAGAGGTGTGCCTATTATACAGGAGGTTGTCAGGAAACAGCTAATCTCATGGATGAAAACAACAAGGATGTTGCAGTTGCCTGCATTTGCACCTGCACCTCCTTCATCCCCGGCCCAGATATTCCTTCATTTGTTTTCTTCAACACAAACTCATGATTTCCAATTTTCCCGAAAGTTTTAGCAAATTCCAAACACCACGGAAAGATAGTCTATAAGTATTTTATTACAAACTGAGAAACAGTTATTATTAGGCACTATTGCAAAACTTTTTAAGGTTTATCGGTGAGATCTAGCTAGAGGAATCGAAGGTGGTGCAGGTGCTTATGCAGGTTATTGCAAACTTTGCAAGAATCTCAGATCCCTAGGGTATGTTAACCACTACTCAGATCTAATGTATTTGCTCTCTTAAATCTTGAAAAAGAGCGAGATTCATGTGCTCGTGTACATATATGGCTTGAAACCCTTCAAGAAAATGATGTACGCTGCATCTACGTATAAACATGGAACTGGTATATGAAGGTAAAATCTACCTCTATGTGTGTGTGTTTTCATCAAAGGGTTGCTTATAGTTTCTCCACTGTGTACATTCAAACACAAAATTGTTTGCAATATTTCAAATTATGGCTTTGACAGGTGAATTCCACTTCATTAAAGCTTGATAGATAGTTAAACCCTAGAGTAACCCTTAATTTACTCTTTTTTAGAACATTAATAACTGAAATATCATCAATCTTTATATTTATGTAAAACTTGTGCCTTCTTTATTCGCTTTCCAAACAAAATTGGGGAATTATTCGTGTTTCTTCTCTGGGATATCGGCTGAAAGTTTTGGTTGAGATTGGCTTCAAATTCTTGAGGTACATATATGTGTTGTGAATTCTTCTATGTTTAGGCCTCTAATAAACTCTTTTTTTTTTAAACTTCAATTTGAGTTTGGCCATAACAAAATCACTCATATATAAGAGAGTATTTTATGCTTGTTATGATCGTACTTAGTACAAGGAAATGAATTCTTCTATGTTAGGCTTCTAGACCTTTTATTTTTCTTTTTTTAACTTCACTTTAAGTCTACCCGAATCAAAATTATTTACGAGAGAATTTACAAGGAAATGAATCAAAATTACTCATATATATCAAAGTATTTACAAGGAAACGAAATCTTCTATATTCATTATAATTTATTTATTTTTACTTGTTTTAACTTCAACTCGAGTCTGTTTGAATCAAAATTACTCGTGTATATGAGAGTATATACAGTTTTATGATCGTACTAGTACAAAGAAAGCAAGAATTCCCAGAATTGCATAGTTTATAAATACTAATGTGGCTTCTCCCTAGCTCAGATCGAGTAGGTTTTGCATCAAACAGGCTTTCAAGTAGTACGATTGGCGGGCATTGGAAAGAGAGCTTCAGTACAATTATCGCTGCTTAGCGAAGTGAGGTACAGAGCAGCTTTCCATTCTTTGCTTTGCTTATGCTAGTTAGAAAGTGAATTTGCTCTTTGTACTTGTTTGAAATCTTTCTCTTGGTATGAGGTTAATTTGAAACCCCGCATTTTACGTAGGCTTGCATGCTGCTGGCTTATCCATTGCCGATGATTTTCCGAAAGTAAGTTTGACGAATGACTTATTGCAATTGGTGAGGATGACTAGTTTCATCTCGTAGATTATATACATTTGTTCTATTAACATGCTTTCATATGCATATTTTCTACTTAATCAACTTTAATTATTTATTAGAAATTTACGCAATGGAAGTTCATGGCTAAACCTTTATATATGGAATGAGGAGGCTTAGCAAGACCATCAAATTAAACTTACATATATAAATGCTTTTTTATGGGAAAATTACAAATATGGTATACCAACTAGACTCATTTTGCAATTTTGATACACAAACTTTTTCAGTTACAAAAATATCCCACATCTCCAAAAATCTTGCAAAATCATGCAAATTTTCGCCGGAGTTGGGAAAACCTGCCGGAAAGCTGACATCGCATCCCATGTGGCACATATGTTTATAACGTGGCAAAACCAGGATGGACACGTCAGAAACCACTTAACACATGGATTTTAACATGAATTAAAAAATCAAAAATATATTTCCATGTATGAAATGCTTTTTGGAGGGAAAATTTTCCTCTCATTCCAATCACATCGGACAAGTAAATTAAAGAAGATATATTGCCTCTAATTTTATTTGCGCATCGTTTGGGAAGAAATTGATTTCACATCTTTAGAACCCTAGCTCTATCCCCCCTTTAGAATTTCATAGCATCTTCAAGCACCAATACCCAAGACTGCTACCAAGCTCATGGAAGAGTTTCATGCTAATGTGGGGAGAAAGCTGCAATGCGGACTGCTTGGAAAGGAGAACACCCCGGACGTCATTTCTTGGGATGCCGAACTCGGGTAATAATATGTTGATTGCATGGACATTCTCCTAAAATTTTCAAGAATTCATACTCATGGTAAAAAATTGATTCTTTTTTCTGTTGTATGAAAGTAGCTTTGCCAATTTTTTCGTTGGTTTGACCAACCCATGTGCGAGAGATCGAAGATTATCATACCGGGATTGTTGAAGAAATTGAACAAACTCGAGGAAGACGTACAGAAGATGGAAGTGTGTCTTGCAGAGGCGAAGAAGAAAATGGAGAGACAAGAACGTTGTTTGATGGCAGCGGTTATTGTTCTTTGCATCCTGGTGGGAGTCATGACCCGTAGCTGAATGCAGTTGGCATTGTTGTTATTTTGTAATTAATGGATGCAATCTTGCTTTTTAGTTATTAACGGAGGACCTTTGATCCTAATCCTTTGTAATATGGATTGTTATGCAGTTGTTATTGTTATTGTAGTTATAATTGTTATGCTTTTGGATTGTTAATGGATGTAATGTTTGCAGTTGTTATTGTTATCCGTTTGATGAGTTAATGGATGCAATATATTCAAGTGAATTGCCAAACTAATTGATTGACAGAAGCATAAAAACAGGGTCATGAAACTGCATTCATAATACCCATATATATCCAAGTACATTCAAAAGTTCCAAGTACATTCAAAAGTTACATAGCAAAAGAAATCACTTTAGTGCATATTCTACTTCCAAAGTGCATAATACCCATATATATCCAAGTACATTCAAAAGTTACATAGCAAAAGAAATCACTTTAGTGCATATTCTACTTCCAAAGTGCATACCAAGAGTTACATAAAGTATTGTCACAGTCATCAAAAGTGCCTTTGGACAGGGTTCTAGTCATCAAAAGTACCCCCTAAAACATAAACATATTCAACAGTTTCAAGATAAGCTCAAGAACTTTTTCCCACCCTCTACGACAATATTTTTAGAAGTCATCGGTCCACTAACACTCTGCTGACTCAGTCCAATGTCTTCATCAACAAAGCTTGGAGGGACTCTCAATTTAACCTGCCCGGTTTGTTTTGCCTTCTTGCCTTGGTTGACAACAGTTTTAGCCACTCTTTGAACCTCTTCAACTGTAAATAACTGCCTTTTTCTTGGTGCTCTCACTGTATTGTTGCCCATATTCAATTGTTCAAACATAGAAGGCCCCTGTAGACTTGGCTCACCTGAGATGCTGTATTTTGGTGCATCATTTTGGACAGGTTGACTGAGAGCAATTTCCTCTTGTTGAACCACCAATGGGGGATGTATTACCTAAACCATTAAATTTAGGGTTACAATCATTGCCATGCATATATTATATGTTCTTCCAGAAACACAAAACATGATTTTGTAATTGTAACCTGAGTTAAATTGACTTCCCCTGTATGGACATTGCTACCTCCCTGTTCTTGGTCATCAAACCTTGGATTACCAGCCTGTGCATTTGAGCTTTCACCAGGACCCTGCATTGTAACAAACTTATAAGTACATAAGTTAAAATAAACTTATATGTATACATACATAAAACACTTACACTCGTAGCACTTCCAGGAAGCTGTGGACAGAAAAGGGCATTGTGACCAGGTTGCCTACACTTGCCACATTTAATTGTTTTCTGGACTCTTCTAAGTTTTCTTATAATTGGCCCTCTGTTTTTTTTCTTTTTTGAAACCTTAGGCTCATCAATCCCCCTTCTTCTTAGTTTAGCAGGCCTACCTGCCCTTCTACCAAAATTAGGTGGCAATGGGGGTATAAAAAGAGTTTGTCCCCATACATTGTGACCACTGATGGGCATGATCACACCTGCATAAGCCTCCCTGAAGGTGCTGACATGGTAAAATTCATCCACAAAATCCACAGCTTGCAATTTGGAGTGGTTAATGGCACTCAGAGCATGTGGGCAGGGAATCCCACTGAGCTGCCAGCTCCTGCAACTGCATGTCTTTGCCCCCAGATCTACAGCATGTTGTCCACTATCACTACATTGGATCTGGTAATGTGTTCTTGATGATTTGAGGGGCCTATAACCACCCACATGCTTGCCATTCCTTTGTAGAATTGCAGAAATTTGAGGACAGATTACACCTGAGACAAACATAATTATGGTTAAAAACTTGTAAAATCTCCAAACATGAAATGAGATTACACAAAATGCTGTTACCTTCCCAAGTTTCAGCTGTTTCTCTAGCCTTGTTCCACTTGTTCATTAGGTACTCCCTGATCCACTCCAGCATAGTTATGATAGGCTTGCTCCTTGCTTCAAGAATACAACCATTGAATGATTCACAACAGTTGTTAAGGTTCATATCACATTTGCAATGCTCAAGAAAATGGCTCTTTGACCACTCTGAAGGATGTTTGTCTTGCAGCCATGTAGCAGCCTCTGGAAACTTGTCTTTAATAGCCCTCATTGCAGTCTTAAACTCACTTACTGTACAGGCATTAGCTGCCCTCCACACTGCATTTTTTATGACAATCCCTTTGTGGCCAGCTGACATCATGTTCAATACCATGTGCCTTACACAAAACCTGTGCTCCGCAGCAGGAAATACATCAGGTAATGCATATATCAAGCCCTTCTGTTTGTCTGAAACGAAGGTAAACCCCAATCCATTTCCAAGATCTAGATCAGTTTTCAACACAGAGAAGAACCACAACCAATTATCCTTGTTTTCAGCAGACACAACTGCATATGCAATTGGATAGTTCCCATTATCAGGATCTACACTAACTGCAGTTAACAAGATTCCACCAAATGGACCCTTGAGGTGGCAGCCATCTATGCCTATGATTGGCCTGCAACTCTTAAACCCAACTTTCATTGCACTAAAGCAAACATAAAACTTGGCAAATTTCAACTCACCTTCTACATTATCAGTGCCTAAGATGATTGTTGATCCTGGGTTAGTACTTCTCAATTCCTCTGCATAATCCCATAGCTTTGTATATTGCATTTCAGGATCACCTTGTAGCTTCTCCAGAGCTAACACTTTGGCCCTATATGCCTTCATGTTGGACACATTAACATTCAATTCCTTCTCAACATCTTTCTTAAAACCCTGTACATCCCTTTTGGCATCTGTCTTGAACAATGAAAGGTATTTTTCAGCCAACCAGTTTACATTAACATTAGAGACATACCATTCTTCCTCACAGGTATGCTCTAAGCACAACTCTCTAAGTACCCAAGCCTCCTCTTGGTCTGGAGATGTATTATCAACTCTGACAGTATTCATCTTGAAAGGGCATCCCTTTTCAGCACATCTTATGTATACTCTCCTGCTATCAGATCTGCTACAAGGTAAACTCCTTCTAGTCTTGATAGCATATGAGTCTACACAAAATTTGAAACTATCTTTACTTCTCCAAGTCTGCCCTAGATCAAATTCAGGATCAAATCTATTCTTCTCATTGAATTCAAGAAAAGAATCTCTTTCATCGCCTTCTGAATCACTTACTCTGTTCATGTTTAACCCATCTTCCTCACACCCCACCACATTCTCACCCTCATACCCCAACTCATCTTCATCTACACCCTTATTGACCTTATAATTCCCCACCTCAGCATCATCACTTATATTATCCTCAAACTCATTGTCATCGTCGGTTGAATTAGGTGAATCAGGTACTTCAAAGTCATCATCTCCATCCTCATCAAAGTTAAGCCATTGTAGCTCATTACCATCTACCACAGTTTTATGAACCCCATAAGAAGGCTCACTATCAAATTCCTTACAAACATCATTTAACATACTCTCATCATCATCAGAAGTGTAATCACCATCCACCCTAAAATCTGCATCACTACTGTCAGATTCACCCTCACAACCCGTTTTGTTTGCATCATTCTCCTTATCCACATCATCATGGTTTACACCAAACCTACGCTCACATTCATCTACCCATTCCTTACTGTGGTCAGCTCTCAGAAAAAATTCATCATCATTTAAGGTTTCAAGTGGAATGCTGTAATCAATTGGTTCATATGCTTCTTCATTCTCAGTAGATTGTTCCTTTGCATGCTTATCTTCCACATTAACCTTATTTTCATTACTAACTTTCTTACCTTTATCTACTATGGCTTTTCTATCAGTCAACTGACCCACATTTTCCTCATCTTGGTCTGATTCCACTAATGGTTCCCCTTCATGAACAATCAACAAATGGTATTCCCTACCATCCACTAACCAGCACCTCGCATATTTCCTAAGATCTTCATCAGTTTCAATAAGTTTAGCACCACTCATCATAGGTGTGTAAACAAACTTTTTGGTGCCTTCAACAAATAAATCTTTAACATATTCTTCAAATTGGTCAAAGTTCAACTTGTCAATGTCCACGTAGTCAACCTTACGACGCCTACCACCCACATAACATTCAGATTCAAGTTTACCATAATAATATAATGCCAAGGTCATAAAAGAAGACTTCGGAT
>JBBMKE010427609.1:0-10534 GCA_037834125.1 Lippia alba | reverse complement strand
CGTCACCTTTGACCGATGATTTCTTCTTCGTTGGTTGTCGACTTTTGATTTCGAGACCATTATTGTGTTCCTTATGTTAAGAGCTTCAATTTGATATATCATATCAACACATTTGATATCAACATCGTACAAGTATGCTTTGTTAAAGTTTCTTAGAAGGGGTAAAATGTGCGATTTTCTAAAGGTTGGAGGGTTTAATGCAAAAAAAGGAGAGAGGGAAAAGTACAAAAATAGAAAAAGGACAGGGGGGTTAATGGGTTTAGCCCTTGATTTTTTGTGAATTATGTGGATTTAATTGCATTTTATTTAATTAAATTGTCGGAGAATGGAACCCGAAATCACCTCGAACCGAAATAAATTAAACCGAGAAAACCAAGAACCGAACCGAGACTCGTGAACCAGACCGGTTCAGCCACAAAGTGGCTTGAGCCCTTATTTTCCCCACATTTCCATACTTAGCCAATTTCATACCAAGAAAGAAGAGAACAAGAAGAATCCAAGTGCCCAAGCCACTTGATCCAACTTCAATTCATCATATCTCTCTCGTTTCTTCATTATTTCTCGAGCCCAAGTGAGTTTTGGAAACCCCATCTCGTCCTCTATCATCTACTCCGATCACTTTTTCTTGAATTTGGTTGCATACATGAATTTGGCTCATATGATGAATAGTTAGGTCATAATGCATATATGTTGGTTTGGGGCATATGAATTGGTATGGATGGAATTGGACTTTGTATATGAACTCTATATATTGCATTTATTATATTTATAACTTGGTTTTTGGTTGGTATTGGCATTAATGGCTTGTAGCCAAATTTGATCACATATGCATTTCAATGGGGATTGTATCCCATGCTTTCATTTCTTGTTTTTATTGATGCATATACATGATTATAAGATCCTTGCATTATTATTGATGTTTGAGTTGCTTTGAGATGGACTAATTTGAGTGTTGTGGGTGTTTTGGGATTGAACCCCTGTTTTCTCGTATGTTCTGCCCAGGTTTTTCAGTCCAAACGGCCGTTTGGGGCCCTAGTGCATTTTGCAAATGAGCATTTGGACTGCGCGGGATTTTCAAAATTGTCTCTATAAAACGGCTGTTTGGAGTTTTGTTCTGTTTTGCAAACGGCTGTTTGGCAACCCAGACCTGATGCAGAAGTTTTTGAAACGGGCGTTTGGTATTTGAACTAAAACTCAAACGCCCGTTTGGAATGGAAAATCTATTACAGAAGCTTTTTGAACGCCCGTTTGGACTTTGTACTGGTTTTGCAAATGAGCGTTTGGAAAGGAAAAATTTGTTACAGACGTAACTTGAATTCCCGTTTGGATTTCCTTTGTAAATGGGAAACGGGCGTTTGGGAAGCATTTTCTGGGAACAGACGTATGTCACACGGGCGTTTGGGATTTGTTCTAAGAAACCAAATGGCCATGTGAGATGCTACTGTCTGTTTTTGAGTTTTTTTACTTTTGCGGTTCAATTCCTTTGACCCCTAAATGCTTTGATATGTCCTTTTTGTGTGTTAATAAGTATTTCTTGCGCTTGTTTTGAGAGTGCGACTTTTCTTTGCATGAGTTACGTTTGTGGGTGCTAAAATGTGACTTTTTGGAATTAATTGAATATGTGTGTCAAGCGTTTGCATATCATGCATGTCTTTCAATTGTCGTACGTCATTGTCAGTCCATATAGAGTCTAAGTCTCGGGTTTCTTTGTGTTTCTTTCAGAGGAGGATCCGATTGACGAGCCCGAGGCCTAAGATCTCACGCTCACTAGACTTTTGCTATTCTATAAGGTAAAGCTAGGACCTTTGTATAGCTAAGCGACCTAAAGCCTTTATATGACGTTTTTTTGCCCCGCATGTGACCCTATTTTATGTATAAGTAACTATGTGTTGAATATAGTATGTTTATGATCTTGTGAAACAAGCTTACTTTGAAAAGTTAATATATAGGTATATATGAGCCCTTCTAGTTATTTCTGTTCAGTTTCTGTTTCTATTAGCGAGTTAAGCCATGAAAGATTGGTTCTGTGATTGATAATGTGTTTGTGAGCTCAAGGAGCTATGGGTAAGGAACCCTCGGGACAGTAGAGGGCCATCGAGGTTAAGCCTGTGCATAGCCTCCACCCAAGATATCACGCTCGACCTCGGGAGCTAGGGAAGACGTGTTATTTTGATGCCTCCAGTTATCCGGGGAGGACTCGTAGTAGGTTAGCTACCTCTCGGGGGTTTGTTATGTATGGATGGTTAGGATAGGCAGATTCTTCCATCATTCGGTGTTGAGGATGTTATGTTTATGTTTTCGATTTTATTTATGTTCTGAGAAGTAGGTTGGAAGCTCGTAGTCGCCTAACATTTGTTTCTGTTCAGTCATGGGAATTATGAATCGGAGTAGAGATTGTGAAAATGTATACTATGTTTTGTTTTGGCTTGAAAAACCTATCTCTGGTTCATGAATCCACCCTTTTGATATATGCTTTGATATATGTATATGGTGTATGTGTGCGCGTTAGCCCCCTCACTCAGTCAGTTGACTGATTCCCTCCGTTAACTTTTCTTTAGTTGCAGGTTCTTTTATCGGGAGCTAGGCGGAGAAGTGTCTGCACGTGTACACTTACGGGTTTAGGTCCTTAGTGCATACATCCCTGCTTATATTATGTATTATATATTGACTTGAATACTTAGAATTATTTGTATATGAATTTTGTAGGCCGTATCGGCCATTGTATATATTGTATGGAACCTTGATGCATGAATGTATATATGTTATATTGGTTTTAATTTACAGCTTTCGCACACTCTGAGTCGTTGTTTAGTTAGCTCCATTTGGCTTAGTATGTGTGTGGTCACCCGTTCGCTAGGATTCGAATTCGGGTACGGATTATTTTGTGACCGGATTCGGATCTTGGTCCGGGGGATGTGGTCCCTACTTGTGGGGTGCTACAATGAGTGTTGTATGATCATTTGTAAGCTTTTAGATGTGTTTTTCTTACCTTTGGAAGGGTTAGTCACACCGTGCTCATCTTCTTTGAACCTTCTATTTTCTGACGCTTCTAGAATGTCCCGCAACACGAAGAACTTTTGAACAATTTTTTTCCCATGGTTGTGGGACATAATAGGGAGACACTCTGTTCTGGCCCCCACAATTAGGGAATTTCTGAACTAATTTATTCCCAAGCCTTGAGACTTGGTGGGGAGACTTTCTATCAACGTCCCATGGCCATGAGACGTCGTCTTTATTTTTCTTGCTACGTCGTGATCCTATTTTCCTTCATGCCTTGTTTTAACTTTAACCTAATTTTTGTGTTTACTTCTCGTATATTCCTAATGTGTCATACTATGTTTGTATGTATGTGAATGACTTGTATGCTACCGTGTGATTTCAATTACATATTAAAGGTGTTCAAATATCCTTATATGTCATAATCACACATCATACTCTTATGAATATCATAAATTATGATCATTGCATGCAATCAAGGTGAATATTTGAGTCTAGCCTTGTGTTTGGTTGTAGATAAGTGTTCATAAATTCCATGTCTTTTTGTATTTCATTCTTATACTGGCCTCTATTTATTATATTCATTTTTTTCTTTCTTACACTCTTTCATATATAATTTCATTTGTTTTCTCTATATCTTTAGTCATACAATTAAGTGGGACAGAAATAAAAGACATTCTGTTCTGACTCCCATGGCTAGGGATGGGAATGAGCCGAGCCGAGCCGAACCTTGACGATTTTTAGAAGTTCGGGCTCGGGCTCGCACTAAATATCATGTTTCAAA
The DNA here is from genome assembly GCA_037834125.1 of Lippia alba. NCBI lineage: Eukaryota > Viridiplantae > Streptophyta > Magnoliopsida > Lamiales > Verbenaceae > Lippia > Lippia alba. Next base: position 6,753 of record JBBMKE010427609.1, on the reverse strand, counting down.
CCTGGTTCGCGAGCCAAGGAACCAGGATTTTCTGGCTCGGGTTTGGTTCGGGGCCTGGCTCGCAAAGGCTCGACTTATGAACCAGGATTGGACCTGCACATTTTGTCTTTTTTTCCCCCTTTTTCTCAAAGAAGCAAGAACATTTTTTTACATTTCATTCCATTCCCCAAATCCAGTTGCTGCATGCTTAGAATTAGAGAAGTTTGACAGTAAACAATAAATCCCATAGGGAGCCCAAATTCAGAATGGTGAACAAATTACATTTTTGCAAAATAATAAAATCTCATTCTCTCAAAATATAAAATAAAAAACTCTAGATCTAAGGAAACTTAGCAAAAATAGAGAAGACATCAAAAAACCCAGCAAAGTGGTGGCGAAAGTGAATAAATTACAATTTTGTAAAATAATAAAATCCGATTATCTCCAAAAATAAGATAAAAAAACTTTAGATCTGAGAAAACTTAGAAAAAGTTGAGAAAAAATCGAAAAATCCAACGAAGGTGGTGGCGCTACGTGGAGGTGGCTCAAGAAGGTGGTGGCGCGCGGAGGTGCCAGTGCTGTGCACGGAGTCATACCGACGTCGGAGAAGGAACGCTGCAAGGGGTGGGCTGCGGAGGCGTGGTGGTCCGGTGGCGTTTGACGGCGCAGCTTTCGACGGTGGAGTTGGAGAAGGGTAGGTGCATGACAGCTGAGAAGAAGGGGTAGGGTTTTTTCTCTGAAATTGGGGTTTCTAACCAGGGACGGATCTAGAAATTATCCAGAGCCGGGGCTGAAATTTCTTCGAACACAACATATTAAAAAAAATTAATATATTTAAAAAAATTATCATATTGAAATTGTGGGGTGAATTAATTGAAATTGGAGTTGAACTTTTTTTGGGTGGGCTAAGAAGGGAAATTATATTTTAAATTTTGGATTTGGACTTGGGAAGGGTGGGCTGAGTAGGGAAACATTAAATTTTGGAATTTAATCTGGGGCTTGGGGTGGTTGGGCCGCAAGGGAGGGTGGGCTGGGCTTGGTAAGAAACTAATTTTTTTTTTTTTTGGATATAAGGTTGGGCTGATGTGGGCCTGGAGGGGGGGCTTGGCCTACATTGGCTCCGCCACTGTTTCTAACAAATAATAGTTGACAACAATATGTATATATATATATATATATATTAAAAAATATATGGTTCGAGAGCCGGCTCATGAGCCAACGAATAGAAATAATTGGGCTCGACCTTGGCTCGTACCAGCCACGAGCTGAGCCTTGGCTCGGTTTGGCTCGCCATCCTCAAACCCAAGCCCGAGCTCTGTTCGAGCCGGCTCGTAGGGTTCGCGAGCTGGCTCGGCTCATTGCCATCCCTACCCATGGCCAAGGAACTTCTGAACTAGTTTGTTCCATTGGGACTTTGTGGCCTGACGTTATGGTCGTGGGGCATTGCCTATATTTTTGTTCCCAGGTTGTGGTTCTGATTTTCTTCATGCCTTATTTTAACTTTAACCTCATTTTTGTGCTTACTTCTTGATCGTATGTTCCTAATGTGTCATGCTATGTTTGTATGTATGTGAATGATCTTGTCTGCTACCATGTGATTTTACCTGCATATCAAAGGTGTTCGTATGTTCTTATACATTATAATATGCATCATGCTCTTATGAATATCATAAATTACGATCATTGCACGTGAAGTATCGTCGTATGTCTTTTAGTTCATATTTGAGTTCAAGTTATATGTCTTGTGTTCGGTTTGTATAAAAATATTATAAAATTTCATTTGTTATTTTATTTTTATACTCATATCTATCTATTAATTTTATTTTATTTTTTACACTCTTTAGTATATAATTTTATATATTTTCTCTTTGTCTTAGTCGTACAATTAAGTGATATCATTTTCTTCTATCAATAAGTGATAATAAATTTTTATAGTCACCCTCAAATTTAATATTGTTAAAAGTATTATCGTGAGGAAATACAATTTGCATGTGAATTTCTTGTATTTTTTAAAATTGATAAAATGATAGTATTTTTGAATGAGTTGCATGGTTTTCTTTCTCCTAAATATATAAGAATGCAGATTTATTAATTTAATCGAGATAGTTGGAATAATATTAGGATTAATTTAATCTCATACAATTATTACTATATAGTGTTTACGATTTGAATTAGATACAGTTAATTGAGAATTTGATTAGAATGAGATATACTAAAAGAATATTTATGGATCAAATTTGTAATTTACAAAATTTATAATTATATGGTGTTTTATAATTAGAGAAAGACTTATATAATTATATTTTTATTTGAATTAGATAGAGTTAATTGAAAGTTTGATTAGAATGAGACATCCTAAAAGTATATTTATGTATCAAATTTGTAATTTACAAAATTACTCTTAACTGTACTTTATTGAAACTTTTATAATAAGGGTATTATAATGGTTAACTCTTTATATTCCATCTTTTACTCTTTCAGCTGCAGTCTTAGAATGAAAATATAATTCTTCCGCTTGTAGCTCCTTGGAATGGAAAAAAAAAAAGTCATAACCTGTTCAATATAAACACCAAATATCAGTAATTTTTATTAAAGAATTTCAACATATGACTACTGAAACTGCAAAAATAGTTTTTAAAATTACACTTTCACCACCCGTGATTTGCCAGTAGATTATGAACATTCTTTATATCGGGTATTTAGACAACTTTTCATTAAAAAAATTATATACGATACTACTAAAACTTGTCAAGTTTATTGAAATAGAACCGACAATGCCATTATTGGTGCTCACGGAACGAGTGAGAGGATATCTGGTGGCCCTGTAGCCTCAATTTTGAAATCTTTTTATTTTTATATATAGTTTGAAATATTTATACTTCCATGATCCATCCACCTAATTATAATTTTACTGTTTCTTTTTTGATATTATAATAATTTTTATACTTTCATATTAGATTTTGATTATGTCCCCAAATCCAAATAAATAGACTTACCGAGATCCACAGTGGTCTGCACAGCAACGCCATTGAAGTTACAACTACCACCACGGCTCTTGGACTTAGCCCAATACGCACTGAAAGCATAGCTCGCATGCGCTGCCACTGACACCGGCTCATAGCACTTCTTCCCCGGCACCAACACCACATATCCCTTCCCGTAGCAGCTTTTTGGAATGAAAAATATAATTCTTCCAACTGCAAGTTTTTGGAATGAAAAATATCTCCAACATGACCTATAAAATGAACCCATTAATCACTTAAACCAATCTAGATTATGATGGTACCTTTTTTCGAAGTTGTTTTGATCCCGATTCTAGGATTGTGAATTTAAGTTTTTCTTCCATGTATCTATTTTATACAGTATTTTGTTTTAATAAATTAATTTTAGGGTTAATTACTTCTAGCCCCCAAATTAAATGGGGTAATTACAGTTCGTATACCACTTTTAGATATAATTACATACACCACTCCTCTAGAAAATTTTAATTACATTTAACCCCCAATTCCATTAAAAAAATTATGACATCAGCAAATTTTCTTGTAAAAATTAAAAAATACCCTTATTGATTATAGTCAATTTTTTTCTTCCCAAAATATCCTTGGGGTTTGATTGTAATTTGTTATTTTACCCTAGGAGCAAAGTGTAGTTTTCATTGTGAAATTTTCAATGGTCATTTTATGTTTTTTTTTTCCTATCATTTTATGCTTGTTTTCCCAGTCATTTTAAGTTCCCCCCCCCCCATGATTTAAGAGCTGTAAAATAGTCGTGCAACAACTAGTTTCAAGATCAATTTTATGGTTTGGTCACAAACAGACTGTAAATATGAGCTTTCGTGCTTCAACCACACAACTAAACTAATACAACAACTCTACAACTAAAAGTATCTTTGAATTTCTTTCGGAAATTGATTTAGATACATTTCTTACAAAACAAAATAAACAATTTCTGCCTGAAAGACTTGTAAGTTCATTTTTCTTCCCGAAAACCTATGAAAAAAATATCTATCTACAATACATGCAAGTAAGTAAAAAGACGTATAATAAAAACTACAGTTGCAATGAATAAAACACAGTTGTTTCTTGCTAGTTGCAATTCTAGAATCGCTTCTTTGAAGCCGGATCCATTGCTCAGCTGTAGAGACTTTTGCTAGATTGCATAGGTATATTGCTGATGAGGAAGCATATGCTGCATATCGTGTGACACCCCGTTTCTTCACACGTGCATGTTTGTACCACATGTGAGTTTAATTCCTGTTTTGCATTTATTTTCATTATTACTTGTTGCATTTCATACATATTATATGTTTATTTGAACAATTTGACTTATTCGTTTATTTGAATTTATATTTGATCGCGTAATTTGAGTTTTCGTGTTTTGGGTTCCCGAGTACTCTTAACGTGAATTATATGAGTTCTGGGTCTTTCTGCATGATTTATTTTCGTTCGTGGCCTTAGTGTAATTAGTTTTGGACTCAAATGCATGTTTTTGAATGTTTAGGGGTCATTTGGTAATTATGACCTAATTGAGTCCCTAGATCGTTTCTTGAGCTAGGGAACTCGAAACCGAGTTCTGACGCCTTCGTTGCGTTCCATTCGGTAAATGGGATTCAACGAGACCAACCACATATTTTTATGACTTCGTTTTGGCCCCCGTATTGATTCATATACACTCACGTACAATATACACCCTTATGGGACCCATGACCCATGACTTTTGGACATTTTTCTTCCATTTTCTTACCATTTTCAGCCATCCCTCTCCCTCACAACACTCACCACCACCGAGACTCACCAAGAAAGAAAGGAAAAGAGAAGCTCAAGTCTTTACCTCCATTTTTGCTCACACCTCAAGCTCAAGACACCCACTTCTTGCATTTTCTTTGCTTGGTATGTACATATTCTTGCTCCTTGCATTCTTGTGATCTCATATATGCACTCGTATCATGCCTTTCATGGGGGGATCATTGGGATTGGATATGGAGGATTGATGAAGGGTTTCATGGCATCTCATGGATTGATGCATCTCTATTGCTTTTATTGCTTTTATATGTGCATATAGGTGATGTGGATATAATTCCTTGAGTTATTTGATGCATTTATGGCATGGTAGTTGATATAGGAATTTGGTGCATTTATGGAAATGTGGGTTTGAGAGATGTTGCAAGATTTCTTGGTTTTGGCTTCCATTTGCATTCATATGTGTATGTTTGATGAGTTAATGCTAGAACTTTGAGTTTTGGATTGATTTGAAGCTTGATCACTTGGACCCCTTTCCCCTTGATTGAGCTTTTGCATGCTATTGTGTATTGGCTTTATGTATGGAATGCTTTGATGCATATTTGCTGAGTTTTGAATGCTATTTGGGCTATTCTGAAGCCAATCTTGCCGGTTGGGGCCATATGTGCGCGTTTATGTGTTTTGACCGATTAATTGCGTACGATTCTTGGACCTTTTGATGCATTTTGGATGCCTTATATGTTCTTGCATGTATTTGGATTGTTTTTGCATGATTTGTGATTGAGTTTTGGGGCATATTTTGGTGTTTAAAGTGTATAGGTTCGGATCCCCTGTTTTATAGCAATTTCTGCCCAGATTTCGGAGGCTAAACGCCCGTTTCGGCCTCTAGTGTGTTTTGAAAACGGGCGTTTGGGTTTGGCGCCAATTTGAATTTTCAGAGACACAAACGGGCGTTTGCCTTTTAAACTGAATTTCCAAACGCCCGTTTGGGAACCCAGAATCGTTACATAAGGTTTTGAAACGGGCGTTTGGAGTTTCTTTTGTTTTTCCCAACGGCCGTTTTAGTAGGCAAAAATACTTACAGATGGTTTTGAAACGCCCGTTTGGAGTTCCTTTATTTTCTCCAAACGGCCATTACAAGTAAGAATTTTTCTTACAGACGCATTTGAAATGCCCGTTTGGGATTCCTTCGTTTTTCCCAAACGGCCGTTTCAAAGCTCTCGAGTTCCAGGTCTGGGCATCCAAACAGCAGTTTGCTTTTTGAACTAAAACACGAAACGGGAGTTTGGAAAGCTGCTGTAAGTTTTTAGATTTTTCGACTTTCGCGGATCGATTCCTTTGCACCCAAAACACCTTTATATGCCTTCCTTGCATGCTTATTTGAGTTTTTTATGCTTCGTTGGTATGTTTTAACTTGTCTATGCATGATGTTGCTCTTGTACCCCCTTTTTGTGATTTATTATGGATTATTTGAATCTATTTGGCTAAATATTGCATCAATGCGTCTCATTTGCATCTCATTGCATTCATATGCATCGCCGAGCGTCTATTTGGTTCATATTTGAGTCTAAGTCTCGGTTTTGTGTCTCTTTGTTTAAGCTCCTCCTCCGGAAGTCAAAGAACCCGAGGTTTAGGTGTTCGTTGCTCCTCCGATCCGTTTCTTTTGCGCTCTTTTTGCTCAGATGAGGGTTAGGTGTATAGATATGAAACCTATGGCCTTAATATAAATTGATTTCGAATCCCGCATGTGGTATACTTATACTATGTATAAATATGGGTGTTTTATGATATGAGTCCGTTTTGTGAATCACCTTTGAATCTTATGAAACTTTGTATACGTATGAAGCATATATGAGCTTGATTTGAATCCAGTACGTTTCCTTTTGAATATAGCAAGTTTGCCCTGAAAGATGGGACTTTGGTACGTTTTTATGAATTTGGACCCCTAAATTGTGGGCAAGGGAGACCCGGGACGACCATCGGGGTCGCCGGTTATGACCCCTGTGCACTTTCCATTTGAGACATACGTGCGGTT
>JBBMKE010427599.1:0-10534 GCA_037834125.1 Lippia alba | reverse complement strand
CCCTGCGATCTACAAGAGTACAAATCTTTCCATTTCAAAGAGCAGCGTAGGTTCTCAACAAAACATTATTAAACTAACAAAATCCTCCCTTGTCTTCCAAACATTTCGCCTAACAAAGGATTAAATATTACACATTCAATTAATTGTCTAATGTAATTGTTACAACATGACTTTGGGAGGTCACAAAATGTCAACAAACACAGGGAAGATACCAAATTATATTCCCAGATACTTCCAGCTTCTCTGCAATATCAGTACACAAAATTAATTTATGTACGGGTTATGACTCTTATTTCCAAATAAATGACAAAACTTACAATTTATTTAAAAGTTGATGATATGTGTAAGATCATCCAGCTAGTTGTCTGACCAAATTGAAAGCAACATATGGGAGAAAGAAAATCTTCCCAAGATTGTCACCAAGTATAAATTTGTCACATTACATATGTGGGCGCTGAGATAAGGTTGTAGATTCAAATTTCTCTTATCTTCACAGGATAAGTTTTTTATTAGTGTTTGTTGAACCCGAAGGCATCTTTTATGTTGAATTGGGACGTCATCTCCTCGACATAAAATTTTCTTACTAATATATATATATATAAATGGTTATTATACTTAAATTTGTTCAACTTATATTCAAAATTTATTTTTTATAGTTTCTCGATGAGGGATAAAAAATATCACAAAATTGAAGGACAATATTTAATATTCTGTTATTCCGTTGAATTTATAATTTAGTGATAATAATTTTTATATATTTTGTTGCCAAATAAAACAATTTAGTGACGACCTGATTGAACCTTTTATTATAATTTGTGAAGAGTTGTATATGGAAGACATTCAGATATATGTTTTCGTGAAAAATTCTAGGTCAAATCCGATCGAATTTAGATAATTATAAAGATAAGTATATTATATTTATTATTTAGTATTTTTTATAAACTAGCCAAGCTTATTCTTTACACTAATTTAAAAGAATCAAATTCAAACTACCCGATTATTATTTTGGGAATCACTAATCGTGAACCGGGACAAGTTAAATAACGTCGTTAGTAATTAGTATTCCTGGAAATGGAGTTAAAGTATTAACATTGATTACTATATATATTCTTTATGATAAAATGGATAATTAATTACTAATGAACCTTCTCAGAAAGTTAAAGAACCACGTACGGCGGCTTCTTCCGCCGTCAAAGTCTCGAAGACCTTTGTGTTAAAGTTGCACCGCCATGACACTCGACATCATAATTATGAAGTCAAATACGACATACATATATATATATATGTTATGCAAAAGCCAAAGAAGCGAATACACACACTCGCATGTTCTATATTTTTCTAACCATGTATATATATATCCTCGATGCAGTGACAAATACGGAGCCACAGGGGGGTTGGGGGTGGCCGTGGCCCCCGCCCCCCTAAATTTTGAAAAACTTTATTTGTCCCCATATGATTTAAAAAATTTTCAGTTCTACTTCCTAAATTTTAGATTTTCGTTCCCCCTAATTATAAATTTTGGCCCTTTCATTTTAAAATTTTTAGTTTTGTCCCCCCCTCCTCGTAAATCCTGGCTACGTCCCTGGTCCCGATAACTCTGTATCTCAGTGATTGATGTATTTTAGGCTTTTAGCAGCTCAATATTAGGGTTTTCAAATATGCAATTATTATCCATCCAGATATATTTACATTTTAATTGTTTCATTTAATTTGAACTCATAAAAAGAAAAATATTTTACAGTTATTGTTTACCGATGCGATTTTTTTTATAAAAACAAGACCCACAAAATAGAAAACGTAATACATTTATTTGGATTATAATTATTTGACTCGAAAAATCCTCATTAAATAAGTTGTAGAGATGCAGAGATGGGTAATTGATATTCCATTAAATTGAAGAACAGGTGGGTGGTCCGGGGGCTCGTGACGGTAAAATATCTTCTTTAGAGGTCCCTAAATTATTCTAGCCATGAGTAGCCAGCCTACACTTTTAATGAGCTTTCCTTATTGATAGCTATCTTCATGACATTCTTTCTGTATATATATAAATATAGGGTCGAATAATTATAAGATGTAAAACTCATTTTATTGGTGATAGCAGCACACCCACGAATCGAATACAAATCTTTGAATTAATTAATAAAATGTCAATAAGACCAAAAAATTTAATAAAATGTCAAACTCAAACTGTTGAAATATAATACTTATTAATTGGTGGTCATATATCTTGATGAACTAAGGTGTTGAAATATTATGGGAATGTTTGTAGAAAGAAAAAAAAATGTACTTTTTCCGGTTTGGTCGAAAGAAAGGGAAAAAAAAGAGTGCTTTACTCGACTACTTGTATACAAAACAAAGTAAAAGTAAGATAGAAGTTTAAAGTGTAATTGACTAATTTCCAACTTCTACATCCCAAGTACAAGCAAGTTTGCGCATTATTATAATATATACAACTGAAGTTGAGCTGTATGCAATAGTAGGACACCATATTTTCCTAGAAACTTCATATATCTCCCCATTCCCATATAATAATAATAATAATAATAATAATAATAATAATATGCATGTTCGGGCACCTCTAATGCACCGATACTTCTAAAAATATCATTTTACCGTGTCGTGTCGGACACCTGTCCGACACTCCTCACGTGGAAAATTCAAGAACAAATCTGTATCGTGTCGTGTCCGTATCCATGCATCATAGTCGGGCACATCCAACAAAAACCCTAAATCTTTACGAGGTTTTGAATTTGAGTATCATAATAATTTATTATTAATTTAGGATACTCATACAACAATTTTTTGTAATCCATGGGTTTTTATTAAATATATGTGTTTATTTTCTTTATTTTATTGTTGACATACAGTGCGGGAATTGGAATCCAAAATTATATATAATCAAAACACATAGTGTGATTAATTATGTTTATACCTCAGACAATGCTTTTGTAGCGTGATTCTCGAATATCAGTTGTTCTAATCGGTATAAGGATTCTTATTGTCTGAAGAATTTCATTTTTGTTATTGGTCTTATATCAATTTACTTGTTTCCAAAAAAAAAAAAAACACATAGTGTTATATGAATAATTTTCTCATTAGGAAGATCGTGATTAATCAAACACCTTCAATCGCTGATAATACGTTAGAATTCTTGACGATTTATAAGTGATTTCGTCGATATCATGTAAAGGAAGAAAGAAATATTTAGTGGGATTCCGAGTAGATTTGTCGGGCTACGTACGTACATGGGTTGGTTTGAAAAGAAATGCAGGCGCAGCCCTACTAAGCCACGTACCTAAAACCTGAACAAACTTGCATGCATGTGCAAGAGATGAGACAAATATTATTCAAAATCTTGAAAGTGTAATCCATTGAGAAACTTTTGATCACTATCTTGAACTAATTTGTGAATTAAGAAATCAATAATAAAGTATGATTTAGTAATTTGAGGCTGAAATTGATCAACTGTCACACTAAGTACTGAACAATATTAGGGAAAGTGCGCTCATGCATCATAAGCAATATGCATGCATGTTTGGTCACCAAAGGAAGTGCCTACACTTTTGACGATTTGTTTTTTAAGTTGAACTTCAATTTGGGTAATGGTATTGGATGTGAAGTACCCACCAATGTAGTGTCCCAAAAGCAGGATAACACGTCTCTCTCATTGAGATTCGACCCGTATGTAAAATGAAAGTTTGCATATGTGTGTGACCAAAACAAAATGAAAACATTTTTGTTTAGGTGGCAAAGCAACATATTCGAAAACGTAACATTATCCTGAGGATACTATTGTCAATCATTCACCATCTTGATCGGGCACCACAACCAAAGCCTTATGGTTGAATAGATGTGCCAAGCCATTCTATGCTTCGCGAGTTGATTTGATTCAAAATACCCTTTCATGTTGGAGAGCTTGTTAGTTCAATTGGTTATTACATCCACGATTGAATAAACTAGCTAGTACATCATATTTTTAAAAGTGGTTGATTTTTTGTCGAATCAATTCTAATATTCAAACAAAAAATCGATTATGTTTCTGTATTTCCCATCGGTATTTGTCTATTGATAATTTTAAACGGGTCTCAAAATTTGAGATCAAGTTATTCGATTGACCGAACGCAACCAAACATATATTTTGGGAGACAATTCGAGTCTTGCCTTTTTGTTCATGGCCATTCACGCTTCACTTACAAATTACAATATAATTTGTCAACTAAGTGGTGGACTGGTGGTGGTGGCGTGATGCGTGCAATAAAAAATTAAATTATTAGGTCATGGCCTCCTTGAGCAAATTAAGTAGGGAAATTAGGTCATGGTCTCTTTTTAACTTGAACGTCATCCTTATTTGTATATACTTTTCTTTTATTTGTTGAAACAAACGTCACTTGTCTTGTCTTTAGTTAGAACAAAAGTGATAAAATAAAACATCATTTTGATATTTTAAGTCAATATTAATTATAATACAAAGTTATTATAATATAACCATCTTTCACCTATATATTGATACCCAAAAAAGCTGCTATATATATTAGCATTATTAACTCTATTGTCGTTATTTGTCACATATATCAATTTATAAAATTAAGAAAAAATAAAGGCTCGCGAGCTCATAAGCAAATATTTTTGGATTCGAACTCGGCTCAACAAAGAAGTTCATACTCAAACGAGTTCGGACCTGAAAAATATTGGAGAAGGGTATTCATATTTCAATTCTATTGGACTATTTTAAGATTTTGCATAATGGACCAAGTGTTCGATGGTTATGGAAATTAAATGACGCTAACATATATGAGCCCATTACGTAATGTAATTCAACATCTGGACTTCTTTTCAGGCCCAATCCTTACCTACTGCATGCATTTTTTGGCCCAATTAAAAAATATTTAAACTTCTTGTCACGAAAATTAGTAATCTCTCTTTTAACCCTCGGTACCTATTTTTACACTTGACACATGTATGTGAGTTATATGGGAGGTGAAACACAAATATAAAACAAGAGATTCTAACTCCTTCACACGACACTATTCTCGAAATCATGAACACAAAAAAAAGGCAACTTCTGCAATTAGAGAAGGGTATTTACATCAATCGAATTCCATCATCTTTCAAGATTCGAGATTTCATGGTTTCCAAAGCACCAAAAATTAATTAAATCTATCTCATGAATCATCCAAACACTAGTGTTTTAAACGAGAACATGAATCATCCAAACACTAGTATTTTCAATGAGAACCGAGCTCATATCCAAATCTTTAAAAACACAATTATCATTTAAAACAATAACAATTCAGCTATCCGTCACGATATAACCTACATCCAGAACAAGTGCAATTTACATCCAAAAAAAAGTCCATCAAAAAGTGACAAACCAAATTTAGGACAAGCATGAAAAGCCATGGGAGCCAATAGGGATGAAGCATGCTCATACAATTAGTTCTAACCAAACAATAGGATAAAATAAGAAGGGGTCATTTTCATGAGGACCTTTGGGGAGCTTGATTTGATACATGCTTTTAAGGGCCACTATTGTTTCTTTCTTCCTCTACCATTAAGTAATTCAGTTTGTTCAATTCATGTTTGCCTCACTTTTTACCTACTCAAATGGACCAATCATGTTCTCCATTTCATTTATTATTACTATATATTATTTTTTTAATTTGGTGCAAAGTTGTACTTGAAAAAAGCTTTATTGTGGTCACAAGTTTAGGAGAATTGCCTATGAGGGCACATGGGATTGTCATTAGAAATATTCCCATTGTTGTTGTCTCAAGAATTATTTTTTAGGTTTTTAGTTAATTAGTTTGTTTGGGATCAAGTTCATTTCCCTTAAGTTTATCCATATGTATATAAATGGCTACCTAAACAAAATATCTAAATGAATATAAAGAGAGAGATTCATATATGTCGACTATTCTGAGATATAGCGTATATTTAAGAGGGGGGAGGATTGGGTTATCAAAATAATAATATATACGAAACCTAATATTTTTTATTGTGAAAAGTTCATCGTGATTGGATATTTTTTGGTATTTTTTCAATTTGAATAGAAACTGTTGTTAAAATGTAAAACGTTATTATGAGAACGTATAGAAAATATTACACCCTAAATTTAATCATTGTTCTCATTTTCAAAATTTCGAATTATTATCAATATGAATGTTTTGCAATGGTTAGGATATTTCATAAAATAAAATCATCAATATTTTGTTTTATAGTAAATATTTAAACTCTTTCTTAAGTAAGTAATTATTATAATTTATAATCGATGGTCCATTCTGAATAAAAATAATTGTCTCCGGCAATGTGAGATGCAACTTACCTAGAAAGAATAAACTAAACTAGTTTGTTTCATAAAATGTGATTAATCTTGGGATCCAACATTTTTCGTATCCCTTGTAAAAATCTTGTTCCCAAATATAATAATCTGACATGTCACAAACTTAGTGGATATCTGACCTATGGTGGAAGATCTGTTCGTGTCAAATCCTCCAAGATCCACACTCATTTAAATAAAATATAATTTTCCCTTTTTTAAAAGGGTACTCAACAGTCTTTATAAAGCTTAAACTAATAAAGAGAAAAATATAGAGACAAGTTTAGTGCTTTCTAAAAGGTTAAACTTTACTATATAAATTTTAATATATTATACTAATATTAATTAATTAGTGAATTTCAATAACATGGTCACTTTATAAATGTTGTCTCGATCGTGGGTATTTTCTAATTATTTCAACTTTTTTTAATTTATTATTTATTAAAGGTAAAATTGACCAGAAAATAATGACACATAAGAAAGTAGGCAAAGTGAAGTGGTGTTTGCGTGTAATCCATAAGCATGCTGCGGCTGATGTGGAAAAACATGTGCTTGTGTGCCACTCCAATTTTTCTTTTTGGAAAAGGTTAGAAATGTTGAAGGAAAAGTTATGTTTATTATTTCATTTGGAACTTATATAGTTCTTATATTCCAATTTTCTTACTTTAACGTCTATGGATGGAATCAAGATTTTTGAAAAAAAATCCAAAATATTACAAAATTTTAGGACGAAGACCGTCAGCCCTGCTCATTTCATTCATGTTTTCTTCGAAAATTATTCAAACACATTCTACAAACTTACGTCTATATATTCTAGGCTTTTATACATGAAACACGAATTGAAAGGATGATGAACCAGATCAAGTACCTTAGGTTTTGTTACTTGATCTGGAACTATTTAGAAATTTGTATAAAATATTTGTACATTGATAATATTGTTAGCTATATGTTGAAACTATATATTAAAATTGAGCTTTCATGATCTCGTGCTTTCTAATTAAAATGTGGCCTTATATATTTCTTAAATATTTATTATCAGCAGGGTTAGAAGTCCAAAAGCACGCAAGCTAGTACAACATCAAAAAATGACTAAGAGATTGCTTAATGTACAAACTTTACTAATCTATTTTTAAATTCAAGAATGCATGCATAAACTTTCGTTTAATATCACTCCATATGCCTATATTGCATGTATTTACTTTGCAAGATTGGGAATGTCTTCAAATATTATAATTCATACCTAACTTCAAATTAAACCCAAAATGTAGCCTAGTCACACTCTTAAGTCTTACCCGAATTGGAAGCTTGCAAATATTCACAACTAATACATGGTGCGATCTTTCAGCTTTATTCTTTTCACATGGGATGCATCAATAATTTCCTGCCCATCTTATTTTATTTATTTAATTTGGATTATTAGGCTGAAAGAGACACGAGTATAAAACAAAAACACACATGTTGTGTTTGAAGCTCGATTCTCTAGAGAAATTTTTTTTAATTATTGGAGCAATCATAGTTAATATTTTCACATCGAGAATCAATGTTGGTTTTACAATTATTTCAAATAAAATTCAACCCGTATTCTACTCGTTTATAGGTGTAGATACTTGCCACTTTATTTGAAATCAAAATTGATACATGCTATGAATATTCAAGAAATGGGGAGGAGAGGACACAATATTCTTGAAGACCTTTTTTCCCTTCACTTACTTTCCAATCCCCATCGATTAAGGAATGGCCAAAAGCCTTAAAGTCGCAACTTTAATGTGTAAAGTTGCCTTTCCGAAAGAGAGATCTCCACATGCTAAGCCACACATCACAATTAAAATATATTCATTATCAAATCAAAATTATTGAAAAAAAAAATCAGAATAATTACAAATAACTCCCGAGGTTTCAACCGAGTACCAAAAAAAAGTCATAATTCAAGGTGTCTTTTACAATCTCTCTTGATGTTTTTCGTTAACCTTATTCAAATCTTATGGTGTTTTTTGCAATTTCTTCCACAATTCGTTTAACTTTCGAGAGGGTATTAATTAATAACTGTCCCGTAACAATTAACTTCTTTTTTTTTCTCTCGTGGCCGAGGACGATCAGAAAATATAATAATTATATATACAAAGTGCATGCATTACGGGGAATTGAAAAGAAAACCATAAAATATTCCATGATGAATTATTTTTTATTTCGTAATGCAAGTTGATGGGTGTGAATTGTAATATTGTTATTAGTGAAAGTGACTTACTCATAATGCGTGCTTAGTTTAATTTTGTTCAACTTTGGCAGCCCAAGAAAGGTCAGTTCATGAATTTCTTCCTTTCTTAGCACTCAAGTCAGTTTTCCTAGGCTGTTATTGATAGCATATATGTGAGAAATTTCCAAAAAAATTACATATTGATATTACTTTTCTCCATGAGAAAAGGAGAGGAGGAAAAAGCCAAATATTAATTGAACTTTACAACTAATTATGCTTAAAAATGGGGACACCGCCCCCTTCAAATTTTTTTGGAGTTATTAATGCAATATAATATATGGTGCTATGGAGTATGTACATTCTATCGTTGAAAATTATGAAAGAATTAAGCTTATTTTTGAAACAATATACTTTTATGGTTTTACTTTTGCTATTGCTTATAAGTTTAGGTCCCAACAATTGTGTGAACATAATTAGGAATTCACATACCTTTAATTAGGGTAGATCATTCTTTTGGGATTTTGTTAGTTTAACTAGTAATCTTATATGGAGATTTTTAAACATGTCGTTACTAAAAGTAAGAAGAAGTTAAAATTTTAATAGTTCGATCCGATTTCATTCCATAATAGTACATTTTTTTTATAAAATTAGTGTTACTATTACTCAAGTCTATCAACACGATATTGAATTTTTTGTTTTATTTATGTGTTTCATCTCTATTTATATATTTTAAATGTATTGATATACAGTCGAAATTATATAAAAGAATGTTTTGAAAAAAAAAAAAATTTCAAAAGACACCTTAATATTGTTGATGCTCTAATTTTTTTAGATGAAAAAGGATGAGAAACAAAGGGAGGTAAGAAAATTAAAATGGAAATATTTACTACAGCCGCCCCCCAGCTTTTTCCTTTTTGTTGCAGTTGGAGGAGGCAGTAACGTGTAAAGCGTTACAAAAATATTGTAAACACGTGACATGGACCCCTTCACATCAAAAAGTGTGTTAAATATTCACGTTTTTTTATAAATTATTAAATCTACAGTCGATTAAATAATTAATTTTTTTATTGTAACAAATAATATTATTATTAGCAATCTTAAATTATTTTAATCTCAATCTTATGTTTTAATTGTCTCCCAAAGTAATTATTTTATAAATGTTGACTTTATTTCCTAACTCAAAATTTAAGAACTTATGGATTTAGGAAATAAAAACCCAAAATTTGATAAGATTTTCCATTTGACTATATTAATCCAGAGAACTTTATTGAGGGTAATAGCATTTGCCCGGCATCTCTTTGCATTTTATCTTCATGGAAAATTGTTGAATTCATCCCGTAGAAATGTCTAACTTGCAATCTGAGGACATACTTTTGAGTTTTGGCAAGTATAAGCCTTCCATTTTAAAATTTGTGAAATTATAGGACAATAAAACAACCGAAAATCCTTTTTCTTGCCGGAGTTATTGATGTGGCACCGGAACTACAACTTGGAATACAAGTGGCAGTTAATTTGCAGAGTCAGAAATTAAAAAATAAAATAAAAAAGGTGTGAAAATGAAACCCACCCAATCGGCCAATCCCCACCGCTACACCCATTAGCATAACTGCATAATGCCCCTACCGTTTCATTCGCCACTACCATCATTCACCACCACAAACGCCGCCGCCATCATCGCCCTCGCTGTCGTTCATCTCCTCCACTTGTCACGCCGTCCACCGTCAATACTGTAGCACCTCGAAGGGGGCCACAACCCCGCACCGTCGTACCTCTCAAGTGGATAGTAGACCTAGCACCCAAGAAGCACACCGGCGAACGGACGATACAGTACAAGATCAGAGTACTAAAAAAAACATTGCAGCGGAATTTTGAGAAATTTAAAACTTTCGAAACATGAATTGGGAGACATAAGAAGCTAGTAACCATGTACATGGACTATACAAGAATTAAGTATTGAAAGAGATATTTCAATAGAGTGTCGAGGGAAGTAAAACAATTGAAAACAAGTAACAAGGATACCGAAG
>JBBMKE010427590.1:0-21583 GCA_037834125.1 Lippia alba | reverse complement strand
ATTCCACTTATTATTAATAAATAATGTACTTTTATTTATCTATTGCAATATTTGTGGTGTTATATGATTGTAGAAGATCTTTTATTTGTATTGGTATATTAATTAATCATATTTATCGTAAAAATGCATTCCGTTCCACGAAGTGCCGCGACCGTTCCGTTCCGCGACGCTGGAACTGGAACGGTGCCCCCGATCCGTTTCCCGCGACCGCGACTGCGAACCATGGGGGGGGCCGTTCGCCAGATCTCTTACGTGTGGAAGAATTTGGCAATTTTATCCATGATTGTAACCTTATTGAGCCTCCTTTTCAAGGTTCTATCTATACATGGACAAATAAGAGTATCTGGCAATAGATTGACAAAGTCTTGGTGTCTGAATCATGGGCTGATTTATACTTGAGACGCAAGTGAAACACTTGTCTCGAGGAACTTCAGACCATTGCCCCCTGCTGATTTTGTGCGATAATCCACAAACAAGACAACCTCCCGCTTTTAGATTTCAACATATGTGGTTGCGGCACCCAAAACTTCGGGAAATCGTACGAGAGAACTGGAACCAACCCATACAGGCAACGGGTGTTTGGAGACTCCCTTTAAAACTGCGTAGGTTAAAGAATGTCCTCAAGGGGTGGAATAAAGAAGTTTTCGGCTTCGTTTTTGATAGAGTTGTGAAGGCTGACGAGGCAGCTTTGAAGGCAGAAAAGGATTATGATCAAGACCCGAGTGAGATTAATCTAGTTAGATGGAATAAATCTACAGCGGATTGGAAGAATAACCTTGCAATGGAAGAAGACTTTTGGAGACAGAAAGCAGCTTGTGGATGGATGGACGAAGGTGAAAGAAATACCTGTTTTTTCCACTCCTTAGTAAAAAAGAATAGATTTCGGGGATCAATTGTGGATATTAGAGAGGGAGGAAATAGGCTAACAGATCAACTTCCATACGGAATTCTGCAAATCAGTTTTTTGAAAAGCTCTTAAAATCAGATGGGAATGATCACGTTCAGCTCATGGAGAGTCTAGATTTGAAAATGCCGAAGCTCAGTATAGAAGAAAGTGATTTATTATGCCAAATGCCCACTTCCCAAGAAATTCGAAAAGCAGTATTTCACATAAGCCCTTATAGTGCTGTAGGGCCGGACGGGTTCGGAGCAAAGTTCTATCACGAATTTCGGGATTTGATCGAGGATGAAGTGTATGAGGCAGGCCATGCTTTTTCCAATAGTTCTTTTCTCCATAAAGCTTATACCTCCACGTCTGTGATTCTCATTCCAAAAGTGGACAACCCAAGGCACTGGAGTCAGTTTAGGCCGATAAGCCTCTGCAATGTTTCCAACAAAATTATCACAAAGCTCTTAAACAATAAATTAGCTGAAGTTCTGCCGAAAGTCCTCTCTCCAAACCAAAGTGGATTCGTCAAAGGGCGGAACATTGGAGACAATATTCTATTGGCTCAAGAACTGATTCATGGTCTCAACACCAAGAACCGCACCAAAAACGTTATTCTGAAACTTGATATGGCAAAAGCATATGACCGAATTGAATGGGATTTTCTCTATCACATGTTGCGTCTTACAGGATTTTCAGAAAATTGAATAGACATGGTTAGACGATGCGTGGGGAATTGTCGGTCCTCGGTGTTAGTTAATGGAGGTTCGTCCGGTTTTTTTTCACTCCACTAGAGGATTACGGCAAGGTGACCCGTTGTCCCCTTCTTTATTCGTTTTAGCTTCTGATTGCCTTTCTTTTCTACTGAACAGGTTGGCTGAGGAAAACATGACGACTAGGTATGGAGGAACAAATCAAGTAGCGGTAACACACTTGTCGTATGCAGACGACACGATAATTTTTACCAATAGCAAAGCTTATTCCCTCCACGAAATAAGAGAAATTCTAAGCAAATATGAAGCTTGCTCTGGCCAGAAGGTGAACACAAAGAAGAGCTCTTTCATCGTGGGGTGTAACTCGGAAGAAGTGATTACACGAGTACATGAAATCTTTGGTTACAGGCGGGAGACGTTCCGATTATGTACCTCGGAACACCGCTGTTTACTGGAAGGAGCAAAATTTCGATGTTTGAAGGCTTGATTAGCATAATACGTACGAAACTGCAGGGCTGGGAATGTAGAAACTTGTCATATGGTGGTAGATTACTTTTAATTAAAACGGTGCTTTTGGCCATTCCAACACACTCTCTAAGTTCTCGAGCCACCAAAATTTGTGATTCATAGGATTCATCGGATTTTTAACAGATTTTTTTGGGGATGAAATCTGGATAATAAAACTATACATTGGGGATCGTGGGATCAGATGTGTTTCCCTACTGATGAGGGAAGTTTGGGAGTCCGAAGTTTGGAGGATATGGTGAATTGCTTCTCATATAAGCTTTGCTGGAAATTTAGATCCACTTATACTCTATGGACCCAATTCATGAAAAACAAGTATTGTCTCGACATACACCCATGTGGAGCGAGTGTCAAAACACAACTCTACAATATCGCGTCGTTCGTGTGGAATTAGGACCCAGGCTGAGAAATATATTCAATGGATTCTGGCAGACGGTAATGTTTCTTTCTCTTTCGACAGTTGGTTTGATGGGAAGAGACTTGCTGAAGAATGTGAATGGATGGACAACGATTTAAGAGTCAATTTCTTCTGGAATAACCGTGATTGGTGTTATACAACGTTGTAGACCTTTCTGGGACCTAGGTTGGCAGAAGAAATTGTGAGTGTTCCTAAACTAAATGATGGACAAGACAGACCAGTGTGGAGCTTGGATTCAGATGGAGAATTCTCTCTTAAATCAGTATATCATGTTGTGAGGGACAAGAAGGATCAATCATGAGGGCCATATGGAGCGTAAACTTAACCCCCCTACTATCCAAGTTTTCATCTGGCGACTTTTAAAAGATTGATTACCTGTCGATGAAAGGCTACAGAGAATGGGTTTTCTCATAACTTCGAAGTGTATGTGTTGCGCTGACTTTGAAACCATCAACCATGTCTTTCTCACTAGCAGCAAAGTTAAACGTGTCTGGGGCTACTATAGTGACTTGTTTGGTATTGTGGATACTAATCACTCATCACCAACAGACATCATGCAGAATTGGATAGCTTCCTCGCCATTTAGTGGCGCTAAACACATTCGAATTGTGATCCCCATCCTCATATTATGGTATACCTGGCTCGAACGCAACAAGAGTAAACACACAGGGAGTTGTTTTGTCTTATTTGAATATTATTAAAAGAGTGAAACTTCATATTTCTCAACTTAGAACTACTGGTCGTCTTCGCAGGTCTTGGTGACTCAGAGATATCCATACCGCACGCTCTTTTGGAAGAATATTAGATGAAAAGCATAAACCGAATCCTCTTAAGATGGTTATCTGGTTGAGGCCTCCTCAAAGATGGATTAAACTTAATACGGATGGTGCCTCCCATGGAAATCCTGGTCCGGCAGGAATTGGAGGAATTATTAGAGACTTGGAAGGAGCTATGATCAAGGCTTTTAGTCAAGGCATAGGCTTTGCTTCTAACACTGAGGCTGAACTAAGGGCAATTGCTTACAGAATTGAACTTGCGGCACAAATAGGGTGTACCAAAGTTCAGGTGGAAGTAGATGCGGAAGTGCTATCTCCATCCTGAAACGGGGCAAGTCAGGAAATTTGGCAGTACAAAAAGCTATTACAACATTCTGGAGGCATGTAACACCACTAAGTATCATGATCTCCCACTTGTATAGGGAAGGCAATATGGCTGCGGATTTTCTCGCATCTTTGGGCGCTGCGCAACAAGCAAACTTGGACGTATCCTGAATCTGAACTCCCAAAAAAAGCTTAGGGGAATAATACGCATGGATAAGATGGGAATACCAAATATTCGCTGTAAATGAGGGACAATGAGCATATTGGATCAGTTAGAGCGATGTATTCAACATGTATCAACCTTAAATAAGGTTCCGAATCATCTCCAGAAAGGAAATAAGCGGTTTGTGGTCATAATAGGTACTATGATTAATAATAGTTTTTGCTATTTATCAGAATAGTGTACACCTTGATTTTCTCTATGATTTAAATATCCACTCTAAATTTGATCTTAGTGATGGTCGAGAGAAAGGTTGTGTATTACAGATTTTTGGATCATCACAAGACAAGCTGATGGGCTGGAAACATTACAAGGATCACATACTGGATATTAGTTGTATCATTATGCCCTTTGATTATAACTTTAATAATAAGCTTGATAATAGTTTTAATAGTATCCATACTTTGCTTGATCTTAGTTTGGGTAGAGTGGTTTTGCAGGATAAAAACACTCTGATTTATGGATTTATTCGATTAGGAGTGAAGGTCACTATGAGTGGTTAGTTGGTTACTTGGAAATTGACGGAATTTTCTTGGTTCATATGGTCAGTTATCAACTGAATCCCACGAATAATAGCCCTGAGGACGCTTACGATGTGGACGCAATCACTCGTTGCCAGATGTTTGGAGGCCAATGGTGGATCCAATTGTTTCGATGAGCACGAGGGGCCATAAAATGAATAAAGGATTAGCTTCGCTCTTTCCTTTTGCTAAGATTAGATTGATTACCTTTTGGATATATGCCCATTTGGTGCATCTTTGTTTCTATTTTCGTGGGCATTTTAGTATGAATACTATTGTCGATCTGTGGATCATGAACGCTTGTATCTTTTATTGGTTTTGGTTGATATACATGAGGAGGGAGTCTCGTTAAAACCCCTTTTTCCTTTTAAAAAAATAAAAATAAAAATTCTGCTTAATCTCGTCTATATTCATGGGATTCTTTCATTTTTTATTTATTTAAAGAGTATTTGATAGGTGAGATTAATTTTTTTTTACTGAGTTCATTTAATTTGGGCTTTTTAACCTCAAATTAAGCATGATTAGGTTATCTTAATTTATTGGGCTTTTTTATCTCAAATTATCTTAATTTGTTGGGCTTTTTTAACTCAAATTAAGTACGGTTAGGTCATCTTAATTTACCGTTTGATACATGCAATTAGCTAGAAGACAATTTTATGATGAATACATAGTAAAGTATTCTTAAGATATTTTTATATTTTTGTCATTTTAATATATATATATATATATATATAAATAGAAAATAAAAAAATTATCATAACACCAATTTATTTATAGTGAAAGATAATAAGTTATCTTTAGAGAGAAAACGAAGAATCTTACCACAAAAAAATTTAGAATTGAAAATTCTAAATCTCACTAGATAGAAAGAAATAATACCTAAAGTAATTGTTTATTGTAAATAACAAATAAAATTGAGAAATAAAAATGGGAATAATGCATTAAAATACTAATTTCTCAGTTAACCGCATTGAGATTAAAAAAATGATTTTATGAGTGAAAAAGAAGAGATTAAAAAAAATAATTTTATCTAACTATATAAAAAAGAAGGAAGCGTATTTTCTCTCACAAACGGCGATTTTCTTAGGGTGACAGATCAATATTTTGAACTACCTATTTTGGCCTCAATAATATTAATAAGTATGTGTAGATTAATGAGTTTTTTTTTTTTGGAATTTGGCTACCCAGTGAATCCACATTCAAGCATTATTAAAACACTTATTATTTCATTGTATGTTTTAATTTTGGCTGATTCAATAGATTTCCCCTTCGGGGTTTGCGTTTCAAAAAAAATAAAATCTCATGATATAAAATTCTTTTTGTCATTATCCATATTTCAAAACGATAAAGTATCGGTTTTATTAATAACTCCCATTTTATTTTTCTATTCTTCAATATTTTTCCTTCGATTAATAACTTTTTTTCTATTTTTAAATTTTTCGGTTGCAATCTTCGCATGATAAAGATGAGAAATTGCTTGAGATCTTCACATGATAAAGAGGAGCAATTACTTGAGATTCAACTCTGGTTGACTTAAATGAAAATTAAGAATGGACTTTTGGTACGTATTTATAGAATTGAGTTGCTTTCGTCTTCCTTTTTCTTTATTTATTAATTTCATTTATATTTTGCAGTTAGTAAAAGATAGACAAGTTTTGGTGAATTTTGCTATCAAATTCACCATTTAGATAAAGATTAAAATATATTTATTTTATTTTTCAAGTGAAATACAAATTGCATCAAGTTTTTTATGCACGCAAGGATGACATGCGGCGGTGACTAGTGAGTGAAAAAGAGGGGCTACAGGTGGGCCAGAAATTCACGCGCTTAGCCCAAAAACTATAAAACCTCTTAACTAATAAAAAATTAAGTGATAACAATTCACACACTAACATAAAATTAAGTGATAATAGCTAGATAAGTAATAAAAAAATTATTTTAAGTGATAACCGCTAGACAACTAACAAAAAATTAAGAGGGTGTTTGCAAACCCTAATCCATAAGTAGAAGTAGAAGCATAAGTGAAAGCTGTAAAAAAGTGCACTAGTAAAAATGGTGAGTGTTTGGGAAAAAAAGTAATTAGCAGAGAAATAATCAGTTGAGTGTTTGTAGAGAAAAGTTGAATAACTTTTAATTTTTATGGAGTTACTAATTTGCCTTAAAATATTTTAGAATATTTTAAAGTATTATAATATAATTACATATTATATTAATATATAATTTATAATAAATTATTATAATTTTTTATAAGATTATTTATAATTAATCATGTAAATTATTTCTTATATACTTTTATTTATAAATTTATAAAACTTAAGAAAAGAGAAAAGATTTACTTGCTAATTGTAAATTTTTTTAAATATGAGATTTTGTGAGATTATAAAATTTTAATTGGAGGAGAAAAGAAAAAGATTTAACAAGTTGGAAAAAAAAGAGCATATAAACATTAGAGTTGTATTTGTATGTAAAAAGGTTAATTATAAATATTAATATTTTAATAAGGATATTATTGTTAAAATAGAATTTTTAAATAAATTTTAAAAAAGAAGCAGAATCCAAAATGCCCTTGGCTGCTTGGCTTACTTCTGCTTAAATTAAGCAGAAGTAAATTTTTCACACACTCTAAAACTGCAAAAAGATAAGCACTTATCTCATAAGTCCTTATTTTTAGAGTTTGCAACCACTCCCTAAGTAGTGATCTCTCTTAACTAATAGAAAATTAAGAGCGAGTTTACTTTGACAGAATAAGTGAGTTTGGTAAAACAAACACCCATATTCTAGGCTTTACTTTAATAGAAAAAAAATCGGTTCTTTTCTTGGAGCCCTGAGATAAGAATGGAAAAAGCTCGACTATATAATCTTGGTTGAAATTAGCCGCTAAATAACCAACTTTTTTCGAAAGAGTGTTTTTACCCTAATACCCTTTTTTTCTCATATCTAGATATCACGTTCTTCTTTTGGAGGTAATTTTGCTTAAAAAAATTTCCACTTTCTTTCCCACTAAATTTTATCTGCTTTTCTTCTAGGACACATTAATATAGTTGTAAAAATGTGAAGTAATACTATTATGTATTTGATATAGCATATTGTATATATGATCTTTTGTAGGATTTTCTATTATTATGTTTATGAATATTCTTTAAATATTATCTGTTTTTGCATATTCTTTCAGTATAATATTTAGGATATAATGATCTTAAAGAATTGTGGTGATTAGATTTTTTATATTATATTTATATATATTTTGTTGTAATGTTATTAAATGAAGAAAATAAATTATATTTTTTTAAAAAAATTCTTTTTTTTTTGGTTTTAAAAAGAACATTAATGTGTCATTAATTTAGTTTAAAAACATGGATTATTTGGATATCAGTGAAAAACAAGATAAGGATAAATATGGAAAGATAATTATTATAAAATAGAAGAGTAAAAACATGAGAATTTAAGGATATTTAAATGGAAACTTATCGATTAAAGTAAATGAGAATTCTATGTATATTCTCACAATCTCTAATGCACCGACACTTCTAAAAATATCATTTTACCATGTCGTGTCGTGTCGGACACCATGTCCGACACTCCTCACGTGGGAAATTCAAAAAAAAATCCGTGTCGTGTCGTGTCCGTGTCCATGCATCATAGCTCACAATTTTTATATTTTCTATCAATTAAGATAAATGAGAATTCTGTGTATATTCTCACAACTTTTATATTTTCTAACCTATTCGTGATGGTTTATTAACTCTCAAAGTAAACTAAATGAGAATTTTGTTTATATTCTCACAATTTTTATATTTTCTAACCTATTCGTGATGGTTTTATTAACTCTCAAAGTAAACTGGCCTTAAGTGATAAGTATATTCTCACCACTTTTATATTTTCTAAACTATTCGTGATGGTTTATTAACTCTAAAAGTAAACTCGCATGGTTTATTAACTCTCAAAGTAAACTCACCCTAAGTGATAATCGCTAGATGACGAACAAAAAATTAAGTGATAGCCGCTAGAGCTTTTTGAAACTCAAACCCTCAAAATGGACTATTATTGAAAATCAAGAGGAACAATAACAAAAATACAAGGAATAACAAGAAAATTAACACAGGCCGAAGCCGCAATTCCAACAGATTTGTGAGCTATTATATTAGCATCACGTCTAGTAAAAGAAATAGACTCCTTCAAGTTGAATATCCGCTCTGTGTGAAGTTACGCAGCCAATTCTGAAGCCGCCTCTTCTCCGGATTGAAAAGAACACATAACTTGGCGTACAGCAGATAATTCGGCCAAAAATTCTCTCGAAGAATCACATAAACTAATAAAAAAACCTAAAGAAACTAACTGAACTTTCATACGAAAAAGACAAAACTTTCATACGGAAGAGATAAAGCTTTCATTCAAAAGAATTGAAAGATAACATAACGTAAAAGAAAAAACGCAAACCTTGCAACCGATTTCGACGGAACAAATCTAAACTGAAGGTGGAATAGAATTGAATCATCCGGCGTGAAGTAATGATAGTATTCTTCACCACCGGATTGAAACTTCAATTGATTACTAGGTCTTGAATTCGAATCAGGTTTTAGCAAAGAGTTAGAGAGAGAGAAAGGAGAGTCGATTATAACCGCTAGAGCTTAAAGCTGGGCTACAAGGGTCTAACAGAAAATTAAGTGATAACCAGAGTCTAATAGAAAATTAAGTGATAACCGCTAGAGCTTAAAGCTGGGCTACAAAGAGTGATAACCGCTAGTGTTGTTATTGGAGATTATGTGGTGACAAAATAATAAGTGTTTTCAATAATGTGTATTCCTTTTCTGGGCGGAAGGAGTTAGAGTGTAATATTACCATTGATTTTAGGGTTAATTACACATAGCACCCATATTAGATAGGGTAATTATAAATGTTGTACCATTAATAGATTTAATTATAGATACCATCTTTTTGGAAAAAATTAAGTACATTTAACACCAAACTCATTAGGGTTCCGTTCAAAATATAGTGAACTACCTGTTATACCCTTATTTTTGCGTTAAAAAATTTCAGAAAATTCACTACTAGGAAACATGAGTTTAGCAACCAAATTTGCAACCGAAAAAGGGCCTTTTGCAACCTAATTGCAATAGAACAATTATGTTTGCAAAACCTTCGTTGTTAAATCTAGTAATCGATGTTTGCAACCGAAATTTTTGCAACCAATATACTAACCGAATTCCGCTAGTGAGAAGCCGCAGACGTGGCATGTAAGCCACGTCACTTTGCAACCGAATTTTTGGTTGCAAAAATATGGCCAATTTGCAACCAAATATTTGGTTGCAAAGTTAACGTGGCATATAATTTTTGCAACTAAATTTGCAACCGGATATTTGTTGCAGGATAGCTAGATAATGGTTACCCATTTTGCAACCGAAATTCAGTTGCAAAAATTAAATATTTTGTATTTCTTTATGTTTATTTGCAACCAAATTTTGGTTGCAAATATTAAACATATTGTACTTTTTTATATTTTGTTTGCAACTGAATTTCTATTGCAACAAATTATTTATTTTATATTCATTTGCAATTGAATTTATATTGCAAAAACTCACATTTTATATGAATTAATCTATATGAGTTTTCCAAAAAATCATATTTTAAACCTATATTACCAATAAAGTCGACACATCAAACAAACATTCTAATCAAAATATTATACAAACAAACAAAGATAATCATCACCATTCCACTAAATTCCAACATTTTCGATGTGTCCATAACAACATAAAAATGATTCTCCAACAAAGGATATCCAAATCAACAATGTGACAATAATCTAAATGAAGCGGGTTTTGTAACTACGTGCACAAAAATATAACTTACAAGTTGTCAAGTTTATCATTAAACTTCTTTGATTTTTAAGCAAGGTTCTTCTTTGTACTTCACTTGTACCGCGTTTGTGAGCTTAAACATCATACCTTCGGACCAATTAGTATCTCCTTCACATCCCTCGATTTCTTCACTGAACCTGCATACTACAAAAAGAAAATCATATTAGTCAGATACTTTCATGAACATTAGGAAATTAGCCAAATCCAAAATTCCTAAACTAAACATTCAAATTTATTATAAAATCTCAACTTCTGATGCACTAGTTACAACAGCTCTAAGTTAAGACCTTGAACTTTGCTTCAGAATTGTGCTAGCTAATAGAGCATCTTACCTGATATCACAAAAGTTATAAAAAAAAATAAGCC
Source organism: Lippia alba (assembly GCA_037834125.1). Lineage (NCBI taxonomy): Eukaryota > Viridiplantae > Streptophyta > Magnoliopsida > Lamiales > Verbenaceae > Lippia > Lippia alba. The sequence continues at coordinate 10,976 of JBBMKE010427590.1, read as the reverse complement.
TAAACTTCCAAATATAAGTAATAAACCACAATTTATTCCAGAAGACAATATTGGGAAATAAAAATTCAATTCACAAATAAAACTTTCTAACTTTGCAGCTGAAATAAAATTCAAATACAATTGGCCAATCATCTTTCAGCAAACAACTCTTCCCCACTCAAAAGCTACAAAGCGGCATGCGAAGGAAAATAAAAAGCACGTATAATAATAATCATCAAACTAAAAAAGTAAAACCCATTGCTAACATATCTAATGCATTTTGTTCATAATATCAACATCATTTATAAAACTTTTGTGATATATCAATGCACTCCTAAAATTCAAACATCACTACATAATCAAGACAATTGCAGATTAATACACCACCAATGATGTTATCCCACTAGTTAATTGAAATTTAGCAACATTGGTGAAAGGTAAGTTAAAACACCAGTATTTCCAGTACTTTCTTGAAACTACATAGAGATCAAAATGAGAGAGACGAAGTGCTGACCTCCATTAACTCAAATCTAACAGATAGTACCCGCAAAAGAGATTGCTTAAAAATTGTAGGATAGCCTTTCCCCACCATCCAAGAATATATGCCATAACAAAATCATCAAAGAGTGTCTCCTAAAGAACAAAAAAAAAAAATCTTTCAGCAGCACGAGCATATTTACTCATAGAAAAACAAGATGACACACATAGATGTAGCAGACTCGGCCATTAGATGAACTAGCACCAAAATGCAGGATGCGGGTGGAGAAGCACCCTGAAAATATATGTCGCAGACTCAGCAAATAGACAAATGGAAGTTCTGGAAAATACAACGAGATAGAACGAGAATTCGAGTTATACATGCGCTCGCATATTCTTAATGAAGGAAAATCAAGCTCAATAACATTCATATAATTGAAACTTGAGTCCTTAGTTGTATTCATGGCTAGTTCCCTTCAGCAATGCTAAATAATATATATGGGTACAAACTACAAAGTTTCTGGTTACATAAGATTCTTCCATTTCTATTTTCACAATATCAATACTGTGTACCACACTAGTATGATATATCGCTACCAGGAGCCATTTTTCTTGTCGGTGAATAGTCAGTCGGTTAGAAAATTAACCTGCTTTAGTTCTCCTAACTCAGCAATACACTTATCTTCAGGCGATTTAGTATTTTTCACAGGAAATTTAATATCAATAGCTGATTTAGAGTTAAAAACTTAAAATCGAGTACCTTCACATCAATCTGTAGCCTGTAGCTCCTTCACATCCCCCATTTCTTCACTAAAATTGCATACACCCACAAGAAAATCAACAGTCAATCAAATTCCAGCAAGCAAATAAACATTCACCTGCTTTTCCTTCCGCTTCAGGATGTTGGCATGGTATTTCTTGAATACAAAAAGGGGTAAACATAATCTGCAGCACAATGCACTGCTAAGCTGCCTCCTGGAGGTTCTCAATGCAAAACAACAAAGAACAAGTAAACAATTAGATTTACAACGTAACCATATCCTCAAAAACTCTCGTATTCTCATGTAAACCATTAGAAAATAGAATTGATAGATCTACAATGTAACCATTGAACAGAGGAAAATATACATAAACAAAAGCTTCATAATCTATCAGACATTAGTTCGATAAAGGCGAACTATCATCATGCATAAACGCACCACTTCATCAAAACCTAATCTTTAAGCACAAAAAATGAGTAATGACACTTAGATTTTTCAACATTGAAACCGAGATAACTTCAAATCATGGGACATAACATTAACCCTCAAATCCTTTTAAGAATCCTACATAAAATTGGTGCACATAAAACTCGAACCACATCCAATTCTCCTTACACTTTAAAGTCCTTCACTATCTCAATACCACAGAAAATCATTCCCTCCTTCCCACATTATCAACGCAACTAGTCATCAATTCCAGTCAATCACCGACACCACGAAAAGACCCCCAATTAATCCCAAACAATTTCCCAACCAAAGCACCCGAACCAAACACTCCAAAAATACACACACACAAACAAAATGCATCCATGTGTACCTGCGGATCTTGTTGCCCTTCCCCACCAGGTACATCCCCCAGGAAAAGGCCCCAAAAGCGGCGAGTAAAATGACAGTGACGTTGTGACCCGTATTAGGGATCCGCCGTGCGAATCTGACCTGCGCAAAACCTCCAGCGGTGGACCGTCCTGGAGCCACGGAGAGGGGCCGACGGTGAGCCTGCAAATGGCGGAGGGGTTAACGGCGGCTTCAAATTCGCTGCTCCATGGAGATGCGGGATGGGGAGGAGAAGAGTTAGGGTTTTATATTCAATTTTGGAAATTGGGAGAACCAACAATGATGTTTAATTTTGGAGAGGAAAAGATATTAGAATGATGTTTAATTTTGGAGGGAGAATGAAACATTTCAATAAAATGGGTGAGAATGAAATATATTTTAGGGGGAAATTAAAAGGTTTTCAATAGATCATATATTATATAATATTTAATTCACTTATAAATTAAATTATATTATTTAATATATTTATAATAGCATATTATAACTTTATTATTATTTATAATGGTATATTATATTATTTAATAAAAGAATAATTATACATCACCTCATTTAATAAATTTTATAGGTATTATATTATTAATGAAGATGATATATGTTATACTATTTAATAGTCTTATACTTACATAGATATTATATCATTTAACATAACTATAATTATATAAAGTAGCGTTTAATAGAACTATATATATTGTGATTAATACATCCATATAACATTATCAATGTAAATAACTTTATATTCTACTATTTAATAAACATGTAGTCATCTATTATGTCATTTAAAAAAATAATAATCTATTATGCTATTTAATAGAGTTGTAATTATATATTATATTAGTTTAGGATAATCAATCACTTATAACTATTATATCATATTTTCTTTTAATAGACTTATAATTACAAATTATATCATTTGATATAACTTACATCTACCTATAATATTAATAAGTACTGACATATTATTAAATATTATTATATCATATAATTTATAATATCTATTGTAAATGTAATTTATATTTGTATATTATATGATTTAATAGATTATTTATATGTATAGTTATATATTACACTATTTAATAAACTTATAGCTATTATATTATGTCGATCACTTGTAAAATATATTTTCTACATCTTATATAATATCACACATTATATCAATACTAAAAGTGTTGTACATATTATATAATATAATATCAAGATATATATCTACTATAAATGTAATACTAGTATATTATAGTATTTAATAGACGTATATTTATCTATTATACCATTTGATATCTTTTATAGCTATCATGTGTGGAAATTACCCTAGCATATCATATACAGTATCGTGTGTTATGTCATTTCTCAAAATTAAATGTCGTATCACATATAATATCGTGTGTTATGTCATTTTTCAAAATTAAATATCGTATATGACATATAATATAATATCACTATACAAATATAACAACTTAATGATTTATAATGTATATTATATCTTATAAAGCATAACATTTAAATTTTATTATATAATTTTTAGTAATTACAATAATATAACGATAATTGTTAATTAATATTACCACAATATAATTATATAAGTAATTATAATAATTTAATATCTATTATACTATATCTATCGTTTGTGGAAATTACTTCGACCTGTACATCATATATAATATTATGTGTTATATCAATACTCAGAATATCTTATATATATGTTACATGATATCATATCACTATAAAAGTATAATATCTTAATTATTTATAATGTATGTTATATCTTATGAAACATAATTTTAAACTTTGTTGCATGATTTTTAATAATTACATCAATAAATTAACAATTATTAATTAATAGTACTACAATATGATCATATAGAAATAATTATAATTAACTAACTTGTTTCCACTTTACAAATATATTATAGCATTTATTATAGAAAACTTATACTATACAATGATTAAAGGATTTAGAATTTTTTAGGAGATAAGTATATATATTAAATATAATAATTTAAAAAAAAACTTTTGTAACTGATTTTGCATCTGAATAGCAACACAATTTTTTTAAAAATGATTCTTATTTCATTTTATAAATAATAATAATAATAATAATAATAATAATAATAAAATTATTGCAACCGAATTTCGGTTGCAAAGTAATAGCATAAAAATTTGCAACCGAAATTCGGTTGCAAATTTTACATAAAAATAATTAATTTAATTCAAAATTTTGCAACAGAAATTTCGATTGCAAAAATATTTTTGAAATTATTTTTAATTATTGTGCAAGTGAAAATTCGGTTGCATTTCAGTTCCAATTTTTGTGCAACTAAATTTGCAACCGAATTTTCTGTTGAAAATGTTTTACTAAGTTTGACTATTTTTATTATTTATTCAACTGATTTAGCAACCGAAAATCGGTTGTAATTAATTAGCAACCTAATTTTCTGTTGCAAAGACAATAAAAAAGGTTGACCATTCAACTTTATTTTGCAACTGATATTGTAACCCAATTTCGGTTGCAAAATTTTTGCAACTGATATAGCAACTGAAAATTCGGTTGCAAATCCGAGTAGGCAAACTTTGGTTTTCCAGTTACAAATTTGGTTGCTAAATCAATTAGTTTGCAACCGAATTTTTTCAGTTGCAAATTTTCGGTTGCAAAATCAATATTTTCTAGTAGTGATTCGGCTAAAAAATTAAAATATGAATTGGCCATTTTAGCCCCCTAGAACTGAACATAATAAACAAAGAATATTTTCTCATTCCAAGTTAGAAACTTAGAATAACGCGAAACATTTAGGGTGAAAAAGAGAGAGTCAAGTGTGAAAAACCCTAACTTTCCATTCGATTCCAACTCATGGAGGAATCTTAACACGTGATTTCAAGAGAGTTTTTCGAAATTTCTTCGTGTTTTAGGATTTCGAATGTAATACTTAGTCGACTTCGTATTGTTCTTCTAGAATTGTAGAGAATCGTTCATCTTTTAGCAATGAAAGGTAACTTCTTCCTCATTTTTCAAATTATTGGGCTCACAAAGTCATGCTCTCAGCCTATTCTTTGTTATATATATTGCTCGATTGAGCAACCCCTATTCCGGAACTATTACCAATACGCGTTCGCCCTAAAATTTTAGGGTTTTTTTTTCGTGTTGTTTTTTGGTTCTTTCTAGGTGTAGATAAAATGTTTTTTGAATGAATTTTGATGTATTCGAATGTCTTTAGGATCCCAAGTATTACACTTTGAAGGATCTTGTTCAGAATGTTATGTTATTATTGTATCTTGAATGTCCAGAATTGATAAGAGGAGACGATGTTATTGAGCTATGATATCAACATACCAACAAGTACAAGACACCACCACCTCAGACTCTTCATTAGAATGTTTAGCAGATTATCCAACCATCGGATTATGAGTCATCTGACTCTTATTTTCTGATTATTTTTTGTGTTTGCGATTTTAATTGGATTCATTAGTTGTGCAGGGGGCAACATCAAGGAATGTAAATGAGTAGGATGAAATGTCAGCTTCACAGCCTGGAAGAAGCACTGCAACAGCCCCTACTACAACAAACTCAATTGTCACACGCATTTCGGCAAGAAATAGATCAATAAATGAAGTCCCAACTCAACGTTCAGGAGCATAGGAAGGAGTTTAGAACAGTACTCTGTGAAGTTGTTATGGAGGTTTGTTGAATTATGATATGTATGCCGTTGATTTTTGCCGGCTGTAAACTGTAAAACAGAGGTTCTTTTGGATGCTTAGAGTATAAACTCAGAAGAAGATTTGCATTGATGCATTAGTGAACAATAGACTTAGTTTGTTGCATCATTGCAGGATTGTATTGTTTATTTTGTTGTAATGAAAACTTTAGCTAGTAATACTATTTTGTAATGGATGTAATACCTACTGTTCTTATTTAGATGTAGAATGTTAGCATAAAAAATTTAATTCGTGAATATGATAGATATTTGCAGAAATAGTAAGATGACTTCCTCATTTTCATATGGATTTCTAAGAGAGCTTATAGTATAAGACCTCATAAGCTATCATAGAGGTTAAGGTGCTTTATTAGTACCCTGTTTGTTAAATATGAACATGAGGAAGCCATTGGAAGTTGATTTATTTACTTCTTGGCGTAAAAAATGGTCATAAATATAGAAAAGGGGCTGTTAAAGATAAAAAGATCCAAAATCTAGCCGTTTTTAACAGCTACTTTTTGGACATAAAGTTAAGCAAAAAATTACATATATATAACATCCATATTCTTAATATTAATTACATTCAACTACCAAGGGTAATTTTGAAATTTTAAAATTGACTAAGGTCAACATGGGCATTATGGGATTTTTACAAAAAAAAAATTGTTGAGGTACACCATTTGTAATTATCCCATCTAATGTGGGTGCTAAGTGTTATTAACCCTTGATTTTAATGAAGTTATTTTTGTTTCAACTTGTCAGATTTCGGCACTTTAAAAACCTAGATCCAACCAAGCTCGGACACAAGAGGAACTCATAAATCTAGATCCAACCAAGCTTGAACTCCGAGGAACTCATAAATCACAGGTGACGGGTTCATGTTTTTTCTCGAATTGTTGAGTACTACTGGTGGAATTGGTAAAATAAGCACGACGATCAATTACTCACACAATTCTCTCAAATTATGTGTGGTTGGTGAAATAGGCAAGATGAAACATCAACGGCCATTAGTAATAATCAATAATCAATATTAACTAATGTAAAAATCAATATGAAATGTAAAAGATGTATTCATTTGTTTTTAAACAAATCACTAACAAAAAATAGTCATAGCAATAACAAAAAAGTATATCCAGAGCAATTTTGCTGTGAATTGATCTATTCTTTCTATTTCTTACCAAATAAGAAAATGGTTTTTTTGATGGGAACAAGGAAATGGCAATACAAACCAAAATCGGGTTCTAGATCCTTAAACTCCTTTAACTTTCCTAGATCCTTTAACTTAAAACTCAAATTCTCGCCATCACAGGAACCGAAATAAACCAAAACCCTATTACCTTTGGAGCCAACTACAATGCGATTATCCCTGTCGTGTATTGATACCGCAATCTCCTCTACTCCGGGAAGATCACTAGTTTTAGCCTCCCAAGATGATGATCCAGAGTTCGATCCATTGTTTATGTAAGCCTTCACTTTATTCGTCATATGGCCATTCGGTTGATGACAACTCCACACAACAAGGAATCCATTGATAACCGCAAGCCTAGGCTTTACACAAGACGGGGCCGCTATCTCCTCAAACCTTTCCTCCTCCAAATCAAACCTCAAAATTAGATACGGTATTCCGTTTCCGTTTCCCCATAATGAAATTAACCAGTAGATAGATCCATCCAAGTAAACAGAAGACTCGAATCTAGCGTAACTAACGTTCTTGCTGTCATCCTTGTATTTGAACCTCGTCGGAGGAGGTTTGATTCTTCTCCATGAATCCGATGCCATTGAGTAAATCTCCACTTCACTCAAGTGCTCATAATTACAGACCAGTTTTACGACCCTGTGATCGCGGCTCTTAGGAGCAAAACCAAATCCCAAGATTATTTGGCTCTCGGGAGCAAAACCTTTCTTAGATTTGGGATTCAACGGAATCTCGCCCCCACAAATTTTCTTCAATGTTGTTCCCATAAAAGGATTCCACAGGAATAAAACGGATGTGGATTTGAAGCAGATTAAACCCTCACTAGAACCAACAAGCGTGGCCTGACGCCCTATCTTGAGGACTGGCTTGTAATTAGGGATTGGGGTGCTACTAGTTTCGGGTATCAAGGAACAAGTTTGCTTGTGATGCCAATAAGGATCTGGCATCAAAACAAGATGAGAACATGAACGACTTTCGTCATGATGACGATGATGGTAGGAGGATATGAAACTAGGGTTTCTGATATAAGCTTTCCATGATTTAGAGACCGTCGTGAATCTCACAAGACTGTCTACCGGCAACCTCTCAAGAATTTCCAGGAAGATATCATCGGGAAGATGATTCTGCAACTGCATACTAGGTCTCTTCCTTTTCCTAGACATGGCCACTGATACCTGGTTCTTTTTGACGAATTGAAAGCGGTGAGTGGAGTAATTTATAGGGTGTATGCTCACACATGTATTCAATTGGATTGTTCTCTTGATCCGATAAAGAATCAGATATGTGATCTAAATAGGAGACTAAACCTTACCCTAATTCTTATTTTATAAATAGGACAAATAATTTGAAGTCTAGATTAATCTCTTTTTATTATATTTATTTATTTGGGCTGAACGCATCACCCATATGAGCAGTCGATTCTTCATTAAGAAAAGAATTTTTATCACCTCCTCTAGGAAAAGTCTCCATCTATATTTTATCTAACAATTTATATCTAGACACCTTTATATAGTTGAACATATCCATAGATGAATGCCATTAGTTTTAGAATTTGTATTTTCACCCTTAAAAATTTTTAGTGAATTATTGTTAATTTTCTCCTCTTCCGTTGAGCTCAGATAATTAAGGATTTGAAGTTCTTGCACTAAAAAATTTGTATTCAATATATGTTTGATAACTTTTCGGATCCAATCATCAGAAGTTCTTGTACTAAAAAATTTGTATTCAATATATGTGTTCACACGATTTTTATTATTGTTTGCAAAAATAATTACAAGACATGAACAACAAATATAAAAAATTAAATGAATTAAGAAACTTGAAAGAATAAATGCTGAAGTCTATTTCTCTGATTCTTCTCTTTAATTTGGTGTTCGAGGGCGTGAAGCTTTTTCCCGAACACGTGAATTTGATCTTTTCCTTTATGGAGACTACTTGGCGAATTTGATCTTTTCTTTTCCAAATTTGATAGATGGAGACTACTTGGCGAACATCTCTATCTCTTGATACTTTGACTTTGATACTTTGATGAAATTGAAAAACCTTGGTAGTCGGATTTGAAGTATTTTCGAATTTGACAGATGGAGACAACTTGGCGAAGATCTCAATCTCTTGATACTTTGACGAAATTGAAGAACCTTTGTAGTCGGAGTTGAAGAATACTTCAAGACGAATTTGCAGACTTGAAGAACGCCGAGAAGATTTGAAGCCTAAGATTTGAAGCTGGAGACTTGACGAACGACAAGAAGATTTGAAACGTACGTATGTAGACTTGACGGCGTGAAGAATTCGTGGCGTGAAGAATCTTGTGATGTCGTCGTTCTCTTCTTCTTCTCCTTCGTGGCGTTCTCTCCTTTGTGGCGTTCTCTTCTTCTTCTCCTTCGTGGCGTCAAGAATCCTGTGATGTCATTGTTCTCTTTTACTTCTCCTTCGTGGCGTGATCTTCTTCTCCTTCGTGGCGTTCTCTTCTTCTTCTCCTTTGTGCCGTTCTCTTCTTCTTCTCCTTCGTGGCGTCAAGAATCCTGTGATGTCATTGTTCTCTTTTTCTTCTCCTTCGTGGAGTGATCTTCTTCTCCTTCGTCCGTGGCGTTCTCCTTCATTCGTGGCGTGAAGAATCCTGTCGTTCTCTTCTTCTTCTCCTTCGTGTGTCTCTATGTCGATGTCGATGTGTTGATCGATGTCGTCCTTGGTGTTTGAAGTGTTACCCATAGCTCCTATTTATAGCTGTAGGGTTTAATTTCTTGATAATTATGTCTTTATTTATTTATTAAAAGGATACTATCAAATATATTTATTTATTTATTACTTTAATATGAATTTATATTAAAGAAAATAAATAAATGATATGTTTTGACTTGATTGGTCCACGTGTTGAAACATACTAACCAACTGCGCTGCAAGACTTGATTCGATTTGCCGGAACATTTCAATTTTGACACGTGTCGATACTTGATTTGATGACAACATAAATATTAAAATTATCAATTAAATCAACTATTTAAATATTTTATGATTTTTTTTAATAATTATCCAAAAAATATAAAAATAGAGTGAATTAAACTTGATAATTAATATTTATTTACACGTGTTACATTTTAATTCGACGAAATTAATTCGTCTACAATATTCCAGTACCAAATCACAACCAAAACATATTGACCAAGACAGAGCAGATAGAGTACTTGAAGATCAATTACCAGCTCTAACGAGAGTTTATCAAGTCTCAAACAATGATAAGGAGATTAAGGTGCGAGAGACAAAGATTTAGAGAGGATTGGCCTTAATGGCTGTGAAAAGTACAAATCTAAAGGACTAATCCTCTACATAAGTTGTTAGACTTAGAATTTTCAATGAGTCACTTTGATATAAGAGAGATCACAAGATACAACACAAATGGAGCTCGTCTGGTACAATCAGTAACCACGACTTGTACAAAGCAGACCAAACTCCAGGATCTCCAAACTTCTTGCAACACTACCCACCAGAACAAACACAATTCTCTATAAGTTGTATACAAAAGATAGCTACAAAGTTTGAAATAATCAGTCAATGTGTTACAAATGAATCCACTTATATAGCCTCCATAATATGACCGTTGCACCACTTTAAAATCTGACGGATTTATCTTCCCAAGACTTTTTAGAACATGTGCTTGAACCAACAACTCTTTCTTTTTTATCAACTCAGCATAGGCTAGTGGGAGAGAGAGTATCAGATTTTATCAAGACTTTGAGTTTTTGTTCAATAGGAAGATATTTCAAGTTAACTTCTGGTTAAGAAAAACATCATTTGATTTCCTCAAAACATGTGCAATACTTGTAGGCTGATTGTTCTTGGTAGTGATGAGGAACAATTTGTTCCAATGAGATTTCCAAAGACCATTCAATAGCACTTTTTGTTGATCAATTCAAAACTTTAGATGTTCAACAGATTCTATGACCAACTCTCTCACTTGCATAATAGGATTGATCTGTTGCGGAAGCGTCGAATAATATTTAGAAATATAATGCCTAAAATTCACAAAGGAAAAATCAGGCAAAATAAAAC
>JBBMKE010427580.1:0-10534 GCA_037834125.1 Lippia alba | reverse complement strand
ATGACTTTTGTTGAGGAATCGTTTTGTTAAAGTGCGAAAAATTCAGGGCCTATTTTGTAAAACAAAATATGATATGCAATAATTTAATAAATACTAATATTGCTAATATATATAAATATTTTCAATAATAATTAAATATAATTTATTATATATATATCATAAACTTTTTGTAGCGTTTTAAGTGAGAGCAAAATATGTATTTTTTTTATTTATATATAACCGAAACAAACTTATTAATTTGTATCAAACAATTTTTACCTATATTAATATAACATGTATACATATATTTATTACCTTTAAAAATATATATAAATAAAATTTATTAATTTAAAAAAATTTAAAATATACCACTAAAAAAATAAAAACTACATACGATTTTATTTTTAAATTACATAAGAACAAATAAAAAAGAAAAAAATATTTTGAAAACCTATAGGCTATATGTAATATTTAATAATTTAATATAATTATTAAGATTATTTTAATGACTAACTGAAAATTATATAGATAAAATATAAACATTAAAACAACCTTTAACATTTAATGGACAAATTTTCTACCAAAAAAAAAAATTTAAAAATTTAATGGACAAACAGGAAGATATTTATATACAACAATATTATATTCATTCCCTTCAAAAAATATTATATTATTAAACTAACAGTAATTTTGTTTAAAAATAATTAATAAATAAATTGTATTTAATTATTATTGGAAATATTTATAATTATTAGCAATATTATTATTTTATTCAATTATTACATATCATAATTAATTTTACAAAAAAGTCCCTAAACTTTTTATATTTTAATAAAACGATCCCTTAATAAAAGTCATTCAACAATATAGTCCCTGAGGGCATTTTCGGAAGACCAAACCTAAAATTTGACTGAACCCTAACGGAGTTTAGGGACCTCAAACTGTTCGTTAAAGTTAGGGACTAATCTATAATTTCTCAAAGTGCAGGGTGTAAATTGTAATTACCCCAAACCTCAGGGGAGCTAGGTGTAATTTTCCCTATTATTTTATATAATTTAAACATGTTTGCATAATAATCCCTGAAATTCGTAAATATTAACAAAACGGGCCCTGAACATATAATATATAACAAAATAGTCCTTAGGGGTATTTTGGACAAAATTGCACAAAAATTAACAGAACCCTAACTAGAAACAGGGACCTCAAATGGAACACAAAAGTCAGAAACTAATTTGTAATAAATGAAAGTATAGGGATTAAATTATAATCAGTCAGATGTAATTTGCCCTAAAAGAAATACTTTATGTTTGACTGTCTGTAAAATGCACGTGCCAAGTTCTAATATCAATTGCCAATTGCATAAAAGAAATATTAAATCCGTATTCGAATTTTTATTATCCTTCCCTCCAAATTTTAATGTGTATTTCGTGTTTTAGCTAATTATTTTGTGGTTTGGTTCAAGTGGTTAAATTTTTTTTTTTGAAAAATAATTTTGGGGATGTGTATTAAAATATCTATATTTATATGCAGTATTAATAGCAAAAATATAATCTCATAACTTCAAATTTTCCTTAATATACTCCCAATAGGTCAGAATTTATTAGATTTCAGCTTGTATTCATCGTGGTGGCTGAACTGAGGAAGACTCAACTCATGCACTTATCCTTTGTCCCTTTGTAAGACGGATCTAGGCTGTTTCTAATATCACGTGGATTTGGGTATGTACGTGGCAACAAACTTCTGCGATGGCCTCCTTCGGCTCTTTCAAAACCAGAGTGATCCTGAAGGTTGCCGTCTTGCCATCATCATGTACATGTGGGCGATCTGGGGGTACAGGAACAAAAAACGAGCTGAAGGGCTCGCTAAATAGGCGCACGAGGTTCTGGAATTCGCTGCTGATTGCACCATCTTGGACTGCACTGTTGATGAGGAGGTAGCGCTGTACAATATGGGGGTTGAGGTTACGCATTGGGGTTGGTATCTTCAGCAGGTTGGGTGACAGAAGGTGCGACTGCAGAAGCGGTCTCCACCGTAGGCAAATTCTCTGGATGATGGACTCAAACCGCTTGGGCCATGGAGCATATAAGGTTGCACCACCATAGAACACACCTCGGAGTTCAACAGGATAGATGATGAAGATGAAGGTGTTATTCAAGGAACTATAACTCACTGGTTATATTCAAACAGAACTTTAATTTATATATAAAATAAAATTAAAATATCACAACTGCTTCACCAAAAATACAAAATGATCCCTACTCATTGCATATGTAACTCATTGGTTACAATTCACAACCAAAATCACCATCCAACAGACGTTGAATTCCAAAAGCACTATGAAAATTAATCATCATTAAAAGAGTTGGAAGGAGAGGCTACAGAAGCCAAATACTCTTCAAGCAAGATGGAAAACTCATTGTCGTCATCATCATCCTCTTCACATACTTCAGTCTTTGAAGGATCTAACTCCTCAAAATAGGAATCATCTTCAAGATCCTTCAAGAACTTAAGCTGATCACGACAAAGATAAAAATATTGATGAGATACAATGGTCTTGAAACTTTTTGAGTTCATAAAATCTCGAGCGGCCTTCAGACGAAGTTGTCTATGCTTTTCTTCTGCTTCTTTCTTAGCTTTATCATAACCCTTTTGGAAAGAATTATCAACAGCCTCTTTCAAGAGCCTCTCATTCTCAGCTTTTAAATCAGATAACTTTTTCTTCTCTAAGTTTTTAGCCTGCATATTATCCTCCTCCGCCTTCTGGATAGACTCCGTCAAGCCTACCACCTCTTTTCTTGACTTCTCCAATAAAAAATCACTCTTTTTAAGCAGAACGTCTGATTCAAGCTTTTTATGAAGCCAATATGCACTTTGGAGAATAACAGATTGTATAAGATGGTTCATCTACAAAGGAAACATACTATTGATGACCCTGCTTAATATATCAATGAAAAATGATAAGAAAGTTAAATACGAACCTCAGCTTGAGCTATAGCATACATTTCTTCCAACTCACAAATAGGTATGTCATGTAGGTCCTTTATTTTAGGAGATTTAAGCATTTCTTCATAAACACCGCATGTTGTGGCCCTCCTCTTTGAGGATTTACTTGCTGGTGGATTTGAGACGGGTCCCTTACACACTTTACTGGTATTCTTGTCACCTACTGGTGGTACTGAAAAGGTATAAAGTCGTATTATTAGTTGGATGGCAGGTAGGGGCACCCCTTTTCTTTCTCAAATGTCCACTTTCTCACTTCTTAATCAAGCTTTGAAGTCATGAGATAGGTAGATCAATTTCCCAACCAATCTTTGATATCTTTCTTTCTCTGTTGGTTTTTCATTTTCCTGTATCCTGAGACGATGATTTACCTGCATTGGAGTGTCAGCAGGCTTACAATCCAGCATCCCAGTTTCAGCCAGGAGATCAAGCACGTACTTCCTCTGTGAAATAAATATCCCCTGTTTAGATCTCATGACTTCTATCCCCAGAAAGTATTTGAGACCCCCTAGGTCCTTCATTTCAAATTCAGTAAACAAATTCTTTCGCAGCTGTTCAATCTCCTCTTTATCACTCCCAGTGATGATCATGTCATCCACATATATGATAAGACATGTCATCAAGCTCCCCCTGGCTTTCAGAAACAAGGTGTGATCTGAATTGCTCTGCTTGTATCCATACTTCCGCATTGCAACAGTGAACCGTCCAAACCACGCTCGCGGAGATTGTTTGAGCCCATACAATGCCTTCCTGAGCCTACACACCTCATTTATCTTAAACTGATCTAAGAAACCTGGTGGTGCCTCCATATATACCTCTTCAGACAGCTCTCCATGTAAAAAGGCATTTTTTACATCAAACTGATACAGAGGCCAGTCCTGGTTAGCTGCTACTGAAAGCAAGACCCGTACTGTATCTAACTTTGCCACTGGAGAGAAGGTCTCTGAGTAGTCAATCCCGTAGGTCTGAGTGTATCCCTTAGCCACGAGACGTGCTTTGTGTCTTTCAACCGTCCCATCTGCCTTATATTTGATTGTGAACACCCACTTACATCCAACGGGTTTCACACCTGGGGGTAATTCACACTTTTCCCAAGTTTTATTCTTTGCTAGGGCATCCATCTCAACGATCATAGCTCTTCTCCATTCCTCGGTTTCCATAGCCTCTTGGGCTGACCTCGGAATGTGTTCTTTGTAGAGAATTCCCACAAAGGTCTTAGCTACATCAGACATGCTTTCCCGCACCATATTTCCCATGGGGTATCTCGAGGTTCGTGACCTCTGATCAGGTGAATACCGGTTCGGGGGAACTCCCCGGGTACTCCTTTGTGGCAAAATGTACCTGTTGTTCTCTGTATCATCAACTTGAACAGGGTTAACTGTATCGGGAACAGGAACAGAACTATTATCAAGTGCAGGAGAAGTAAGAGTTTCAGAATCAGTTACCTCGACTTGGACATCATGCGAAGGGGAATGATTGGTGGTGGTACTGAGCGAGTCGTGAGCGGGATCAGAAGAAGAAGGAAGACCAGTATCCCCTGTTTCATCGAGCCAGCATAGAGAGTCACCCGGATACTCCCCCTGAGAACTATGCTGGGTCTGAAAGAAGTACTCTGTTTCCAAGAACTCGCAATCCATAGTGACATAGTACCGACGAGTCGTGGGCTGATAGCATCTGTACCCTTTCTGGTTAGGAGCATAGCCAACAAAGACACATTTGATGGCACAAGGATCCAATTTACTTCGTTCTGCTTTCGGGATATGCACGAATACCGAACATCCAAAGACCTTAGGTGGCATAGTAAGTGATTGTGGGGCATCAGCTTGAGTTTGAAACACTGTAAGAGGAGTTTGGTGGTTAAGGATCTTTGTGGGTAGTCGGTTTGTAAGGTAGGTGGCTGTTGCTACAGCTTCGGGCCAAAGGTAAGTTGGGGCGTGAGATTCGGTTAACAGGGCTCGGGTCATTTCAAGTAAGGTCCGGTTTTTTCTTTCTGCAACACCGTTCTGCTGAGGTGTGTTGGGACAGGAGGTTTGATGGACAATTCCTTGCTTAGTTGTGAACTCATGCATCTGTTGGTTGACATACTCTCGCCCATTGTCTGATCTTAGCACCTTAATTTTTTTGTCAAATTGAGTTTGAATCATGTTACAGAATGCAACAAAAGTATCAAAGACTTCTGATTTGTGGCGAAGAAAATAAACCCACGTCATTCTTGAAAAATCATCAATAAATAGCACAAAATATCGAAAACGGCTTTGATTAGTAACTGGGGCCGGTCCCCAAACGTCTGAATGCACTAATGAAAACACAGATTGAACCCGAGTGTTCGTGGGTTTAAAAGAAGTCCTATGACTTTTTGCAACTGAACATGTTTGACAAAATAACTTAAAATTCTGATGACTCTGAAAAAGTGTAGGAAACAACACTTGTAGATACCCAACAGATGGATGTCCTAAGCGCCGGTGCCAAAGCCAGATTTGTGTATCCGAAGTTCCTTTTGACAACAGAACTCGAGAGGGTTGCTCCAATTCATCCACATAATAAAGTCCATCCCGCTCAGTACCACGCCCAATGATCTCCTTCGTATGAATGTCCTGTATAAGGCAAAAACGAGGATATATCAGCACCACACAGTTCAATTCACTAGTCACATGACTTAGGGACAACAATTTGCACGACAGAGACGGAACATATAAACAATTCCTCAATTTCAACCGTGATGAAACACTAACTGTCCCCTCCCCTTTAACTTCCATATAATCCCCATTAGCTGCTTGAATCTGAGAATTCTTTTCAGTTGGTTCAATTAAATCAGACAATTCATAAGTCATTGTATCAGTGGCCCCACAATCAATAATCCATTGTGAATCCCTTTTTGGTGCTTTATGTGAAACATGTAAACCTCGGATGCCACTTTCCAAATTATGCAAATCAAGGGGTTGTTTTGCAATTAAAGGGGAAAAAGGGAAAATATCAGGCACATAACCAGGGTTTGAGTCATTTGACTCAAACCCGTTACCTATGGATCTGTTGAAATCCTCTCCTCCCGCGGCGCCGGCGGCAGCGGCGAAATTGGCTCGCCGGCCGCCAACTGCTGTTTCCGGCATCGCTGTCCCGGCGTCCCTGCTCTGGGTGACTCCGACAGCGGTGTTTTCCCCCTTTTCCTTCGTCCGGTGTTGTGCTTCTCCGGCGACGGTGTTTGCGCGTCTCTGTCCTCCGCTCGCCGCCGTCGATCCGCCACCACCACTCCCTTTTCGAACACCCTCCCACCAGTCCGGGTATCCGATGATCTCAAAACACCCCTCTTTGGTGTGTCTACGTCTCCCACAGACGGAGCACTCCAACTCGTCTTTGTCTTGCGGCGGCGGAGGTCGCCGGCCGCCACCGTCGTTCCGCTTGTTCCCGTCGGATCTTGGTCGGCCATTTCTCCCTCCTTTCACAACCAGACCAGATCCGAGACCCGATGATGAGAGGTCCCCTTCGCCATCGGTCGCCGTTTTCAGAATCTGGAGACGGGCAGCCTCCCGTCGGATAGTGGCGTAGGCGGTTTCCACTGAGGGTTTGACATCAAGTTTCAGCAGATCTCGCCTAATTTGTTCATACTTCTCATCAATTCCGGTGAGGAATTGATAGAGGCGCTGTTCTTGTTGGAGTTTGTTGAAGGTCGTGATATCATCCGGGCACTTCATCGGATTAGGTTGCTTCCGATCAATCGCCATCCATATGGCCTGGATTTTATTCCAAAAATCCTCCAGGCTATCGGACCCCTGTTTCATGGTGTTTGCCCTCCGGTGTAAGTCGAATAATTGTAGAGGATCTGTTCCGCTGCCATATGTCGTAGCGAGGCCGTCCCAAAGTGCTTTCGCCGTCGGGTAATGTAAAACATTGTTAATCAGATTTGTGTCCATATTTTGAATGATCCATGTAAACACAGTCTGATCGATTTGCTCCCATTGATCATACGAGGTATCTGTGGTGGCTGGTGCGGCTGGGGTTCCGGTGAGGTGCGAACGGCAACCCCGACCTCCTACCGCCATCTTCATCAACCGGGCCCATATCGGGTAATTTTCACTGTTGAGTTTAATACCAATTGAGAGATTTTCAGAATTGGCTATGGTTTGTTGCACGTTATTGTGCAACAGATTTGCAAGTTGGAGGCTGAGTTCTGTGTTGGTTTCGGGTTTAATATCTTGGTTTTCTTCCATGGTTTTGTTGTCTGATCTTAGGCTGATTTAGTTGAGAAAGGTTTAAAGACGATGATGATTATGGCTGAGTCTCCGAGATCAAAACTCTGCTCTTGATATCATGTTAAACTATAAAGAAGAAAGAGTTTAGGTTTTTCATTCAATCATTCTATCAAACTGATTACAGGACTTGTATACTTATTCTATCAATCCCTACAAGTCAGGGATTCTAGTAAATTACTAACACGGATTTTCCTCCTAAGACATCGTATTTCGTAACAGTGTTCATGTATTATAGGTAATGATTTTTTATTTTTTATTCATATTAATTGTTTTTATCTCTTAATTTGAAATTTCTATTAATACATTTGACCTGTGTATATATATTCTCTTTTCTAAAATTCCCTCTCCAATAGTAGTTTAGAGGTTTTGTGTTATCCTATCTTATTAGAGATTTCGAGTTCAAATCCTTAAAAATGCAATTATCATTAATAAGGAAAATTTTATATATAAGTGGTCCGACCCAAAATGTACGATAAATTGGATCGGATTTTGCTGTTTTTTCTTCTGCATACCTCAACGTGACATGAGCGTGAAAGGGGTTTAAGAGAATATGTTTTCTTTTTATAAGGGCTAAAATCATTTATTTTGGTTTTTTATCCCATATTGTAGGGTCGATCTCGAAAGATATGAAAGATCTCTCTCCAAACCGTACATACGACCTTCATCGAATACGGTTTTATGTGACTATCATCTATATCTCTTAATATTTTAAATTGGAAAAAGATCAAACCATGTGATAATAAGTGCAAGATAATTTTTATCTCATCAACCAACTTTTTAGGTGAGTTAGGTCTAACATAATCTTTCACAGTATCAAAAACTCATAACTCAGAGATTATCTAAGTGAATTTGTCCTTGCTTGAGTTCTTTCACTTCACCTGCGTAAATTAGACCCAGGTCTCCCTCCCCACTACTACTTCTTAGGCTTAAACTCTACAATCTCATTAGGGTTATAGACATGGAGAAAAGAACTGTATTATTACCCTTAACCTCAATTTGCAACCACATACTTTGCATCTATAAGGGCATTTCCATCGACTCAAGTTGCCTAAAGAAGAAAAGACTCAGAATTCCAAATGATCATGGTTCAATAATTCAAGAAATTGTAAAATTGTTATGTTAACTAGACCAATTCAATCATTTTAGGGTGTTCTATTTTCCGGCGATAAAATAAACCTAATTTCATAAATAAGTAATTTAGTGTCAATTTTGGCCCAAACCATCAATATTTGCTGGAGAATTTGCCCGGTTTTCCAGAAGTAATGACTTTTCTTGGACATACGTGGAACGCCAGGTGGGTTTTCGAGTGTTGTTTGGGGGTTTAGATCAGATTTAGCAATAAATCGTTTATTTTTGAAGTTATGAATTTATTTTGTCATCGAAAAATAAAACCTTCCAATAATCTACTGAATTGGTTTAGTTGACATGTAACACCCCAAATTCAAAACGGAAACAAAACGAGTAAGTTAATTAAAATGTTGGGACACGTTTAAAATTTTGATTGGATAATTTATGTGTTAAATATTATTTTATACCTAAAATAAATTTGAATAAAGTGTGATTTAGTTAATCAACACGAGACCTGCTTCTACATAATGAAATTTCGTAATAGATGCTTGATTGTTTTACATTTTTATTATACATGGTAAATAAATAAAACATGTTGCTTAATGATATGAATCTTCACGTAACTAAACTGTTTTATTATGGCCTAAGTGCTTTCCCATTAGCTAAACTAATTATTATTAATAAAATATTCATTAAGTGAAATGACCATTCTAACCATTATTATAATAAGACATTTCTTTAATGATATTACCTTTCATACGCATAATAATAGATATGGAATAAAAGTATTTTCCTTCGGGCTTAGTCATGAAACCTTGAGGCCTTACTCACTGGCCACGTGCAAACCAAAGAAATTAGAATAAGATTACGTGTCATTACCCTCTCAGGTGCCTCTACTTATATTGAATATTAATGTTATAAATTACATAAAAGATTCTACAAGCTGCGTCGCAGTAGCTCATCTTCAAACCAAAACAAACAATAGTTTCATTCTATTTCAAAATATTGGCCGTGATCTCGGATTTCAGCGCATGACACCGAATCCCTTCCGAAAATTCTCAACAACTAGTGTTCTTCAGATTGTAAGTAATACTTATTCAATATTCTAACTTTGAAATTTCCCTATTGTTTTACGAGTTTTAATTTAGACTTAATATTTATGTTAATTTTCGATTAATCGAATCTTTAAGAATATGTCATATATTTAGTCAAGGGAGTCTGTAAGTCGGGTTAATTCAATTTTCGAAACTTATGTATTTATCTAAATAGAACTATAATTCTTTTTCGAACAGATTAGAATTTTAATAAATTACTTCTGTGTTTATAAATATATGAATGGATATGTTGAGAACATACAAAGTATGTGCTCCCCTAATTCTAATGGCCTGTACTTTCGTGTACTTCAAATTTAAATAGTTTCCTAAAGATAATTATGGTGAGTTAATTGAATTAGAACTCTATAGTATTTATTACGTTCTTTAAGAAATTGATGCAGAATAATCCATTTGATTTCTTTTCCATTTAATATTTTATATATACATACCTCGATGAGGGAGGAAAATCAAATATAGCAATTAATATCAAATTCCTATCGAACTATTTGTGTGCACATATATTAATTATTTGTTTCCTTCTCTGCGAAGTGATTGTAATGACCTGGATTGGTATTCAATTTAAAGATACAGTAGGTACTGAACAACAAATATCATCATGGTTGATCCATTTCAATTATATCAGTAACTAAACATACTCCTACTAAATTAATATATCGAATAATTCATCTTTGGAAGTATGGTTCAGTTTTGACATTTTACTTGAATTTTCTATTACTATTAGACTTCTGATTTTATAATTCTACATAGATTAATACATATACGTGACAGTTTGATTATTATAATTGCACGCGAAACCAAGATATTAATGAATTATAGATTTGAGTTTTGTAATTTGCAAAATGGCCTGCCTCTTGAAATTGATTAGTATGTTGTATTAATTATTCTCAATATGATTGCCTGATTTGGGTTATAGCCGTACACGTCAGTCGTAATGTTAAGTGTTGAGTCGAGTCGAGTCTTAACTTATAGTCATATGTGTGTGTCACAGGTGTTCCTAAGGAGGAGCCCTAATCGTGCCGAGCGTGTCTCATTTCAACTTTTGAAGAAGTTTCAGGTGAGGGATTAAAATGTTTTCAACTGGGGCCGAAACATATAATCTATAAATATATATATTCTTAAGACCCA
>JBBMKE010427570.1:0-10535 GCA_037834125.1 Lippia alba | reverse complement strand
GTCCCTGTGCCCACGTCAGCTGCCACGCGGCGCGAGCTGAGTGGGCCACGCGGGAGCCCCAATTTCTGCCCTATCACTACCATAATTAATAATATATTAAAAACATAATATAAAGTATGAAATAATAAAATAAAAGCACACCTTATGCATAGAGAGAGAAAGAGAGAGAGAGTGGCCGAAACTGGGAGTGAGAGAGTGAATTTTGGTGTGTTCTTGGAAATGAAATGGTGATGACTATTTATAGGTGTGGTTAAGAGGCTTACCTTGCAATTTCTAAGAGTTTATGTAGTAACTAAGGCTGATGAGTAAGATAGGGTTATAATTAAGGGGTTTAGGTGTTATGCTAGGTGTATATAAGTGAGGTAAGTGCTTAGGTATTTATATTCTTATGTAATAATACCCTAATTTAAAATTAATCTAAATTAGGGTGAAATTGATAAGAAAATTGTAGTATAATCTATAGGTTTGAGTTTGAAATGGAGAAGGTTGCAAAATAAAGAGGATTGAAAGAGCTTTCCAACGACTATGAACATTAAACATTTAAACATTTACATTTTAAGTAGTAGTCGTTCGGAATTTTGGAAAATACGAGAAAATATATAAAATGGAGCTAGGATGTGATTCAATTTTCGAGAAGGTGTTCATGAGTCTTAGAAAAATTTTACGATCGTTTTGAGTATAATATTGTATAGCAAAAGTTGTACGATTTGAAAGTTAGTTTTTACGATAAAAATAGTACTTTTAAGAAAATAGGAAAAATATGAAAAAATTTATAAAATAAGCTAGGGTTTGAACTAAGGCTTGAAAAATGTCTTAAAATTCATAGAAAAATTCAAGGATCGTTATGATTATAAGATTGAATAGAGAAAACGTTAAAATTTGAAAACGTGTAGATTAGGATAAAATTAGGGTTTTACGGCCTGTTTTGGATACTACGGGAGTTCTATTGGGAATTAAGGTTCGGGGGTGATACCATAATTCATAAAATTTCGTAAGGATTCATATGAATCCAACATTGGATAGGTAAATAGGTCCCGGTAAATTCCTACAATTTAAGATGAATAGTAATTTAAGGACCTAAAAGGGAATTTTTGAAAAACAAATTTCAAAGGTTATTTTAGGATGATAAAAGCTAGGATATGGATTCGAAAATTATGAGATTTAACTTCTTAAGGTTCCAAGAGGAATGTGTGAATGTTTAGGCTCGATAAGTGAATAGTGATATGGAAATAATGCTCAAGAGTCAAGGCATAGAATCACGTAGTTCACATTAAATTCAATGTATGATGAATTGAGGTTGTAAGTACGTTCTTCTAACCCCATTTCTTCTAGGCCCCAAAACACGGGGTGTTACAAATATCTTATTTAAAGTTACTTAATAAATATAAACACATTAGTCTATATTAATATAGTCGTGTCCTATCCTAAAATTTTAAAAGAAGTCGTATTTTCGTGTCTATTATCACGAGTTCTTAAGATGTGAGATTTTTTATTTTTAAAATGAATGAGACTAATATTACAATATTTCAAATCAAATGGAAAAAAAATGAAAATATCCCCATTTAAAAATGTCTTATTTAAGATTATGCTTGTGCAAATCTCGTGGGTCATCGACTCACAGATTATTTCTTTTTTTTTTCCCTTTTTTTTCCATTCACAGACATGAAGACGATATATTATTTTTCTCAGTAATACACGAGTAAATGGAAATGGAAAATTTGAAGAACATCAAAGTTGTGGAGGAATCTTTGCCGGGAGATTACATTTTGAGGTCGAAACTTGGAGAAAGCTCGCTAACCACGGTGTGGAAGGCGGAGCACAGAACCACCGGCGACGCGGTGGCGCTGAAGCAAATTCGGGTGGCGAAGCTGACGCGCCACCTAAGGAATTGCTTGGAGTGTGAGCTCACCTTCTTGTCCTCCGTCAACCACCCCAACATCATTCGCCTTCTGGATTTCTTCCAAGTTAGCATCTCTTTCGCTTTAATTTGTTCACATTTCACTTGTAGAATTTCTCAACTTTGTGACCTAAATTTTGTTTCGTTGTGTATGTTTCGTTTCCGCTTGTTGATATCTTTGTGATGATTTATGCTTACTGTTAAAAAGCTATGGTCTTGTGTAGTTCGAATGATTCAGCGATTATGCTGCAGATGGAGCTCTTCCCCAACTAGTATAATATTTTGTCCTCTTAACACATTATTCAAAATTAATTTGGTTTAGGAAACGATTTGTGTCGATTGTTGTGGGGTTATAGTACCTCGTTTGGCCATTCAAATTTATTCGAAACTGGAAATTTATTAAGAAATTTGGATTGTGATATATGATTATGTTTGATAAATATTGATCAAGGGGTAACTGAAAGTGCAAGTCATGGGGGAGGTATTTGTAATTTTGAAACCCAGAGGGGCAATGGCCTATGCATGAATTATGCAGTTATAGATTAAGGTGGTGTTATTTGTTATTATTGCTATTCTTTTCTCTTTTTCAAGGTTCTAGATCGTATTTCATCGGTTTCAGTTTGAAATGCTAATAGTTTCTCTTAACTTTCAGTAGTTAACTTAGTATAAATTGTTGTCGACAGACCTCGTTATGCTAATCAGGTAGTACATCTGTACTGTTGTTGGTTTTGATGATGCTTATTAGCATTGCCGGTCGTGCTTGGGATGATTTAGGTAGAAAACAGCTTTCCTCCGAAGAACATCTATTATGATTTCAAGAACAACAATATTTGGTCTCCAAAAGTGGCTGTTAGATCGTCATTGGATGTTCCTTTCCAATTAATTTAAGTCCTTTTACAGCTTGAAGCTAGACTTCATGCTTTAAATAAATTTCTACACATCTGATTGAATCCTACTTGACAATGGTTACAAACATGCATCTTAGTTAATATTCTAGTATGTTATATCATGATAAACAAAATGATCTAAATGCTTATTATATATTGTTGTTGTCAACAAAAATATATGTTAGTAGAATGAACTTTTCCGAATATATTATTAGTACCTGATCAGGAAAGATTGTTGACTTGCTAACTCAGTGCGAGGACTGCATGATACTTGTGTTGGAGCTCTGTGAGGGTGGGAACTTAGCTTCTTACATAAGGCATCATGGCAGAGTTCAAGCTTGTGTAACCAAAAAATTCATGCAGCAGCTAGGTAAAATTTAATTCAAGAAATGCTTACGGTTTCTCATGTGACATGAATTTTGAAGTTTCTATATCTTAGGAGCTGGTCTAAAGATACTGAAAGATAACCAAATTGTTCACCGTGACCTGAAACCAGAGGTGTGTTCCCATTTCAAGTTAAAAAAGATGCACTGCTACCATGCGTAGAATGCTGTAAATAATTTTCTTCTCTCTCTTTCTCTGTTTTATTTTCCGGGTTTTTGCATTTTCCTTCCAATTGGCACAGAATATCCTTTTGACTTGCTCTGAGAGCAGCCCTGTTCTAAAAATTGCAGATTTTGGACTTTCCAGGTAATGTAATTAAATCAAACGATCCAGGTGTAAAAATTTGATCTTATAATCAGCATTATTATGACTCCTTTAATTAGGTTATGTTGTCATGGGGATCAGGATTTTACTTCCCAATGAATTTGCAGAGACTGTTTGCGGGTCACCACTATATATGGCTCCAGAAATTCTTCAGTTTCAGAGATATGATGACAAGGTTTGTGATGTTTCAGGTTTACTTTTTTTTCTTGGATATATGGAAAAAAAACTAATGCAGAACTTGTTGATGATAGGTTGATATGTGGAGTGTCGGTGCAATTCTTTTTGAACTCTTAAACGGCTACCCTCCCTTTCATGGCAGGACTAGTGTGCAGGTATCATATTGCTGAAATTACTGTTGCTCCCTAAAATTGTGCCTGATTAAAATATATATATATATATATATATATATATTAGAAAAATGAAGAAGTTCTATTTCTAACATTACTATTACCCCCTTCAGGTTTGATTCATATCAGATGGTTTTCACTTTTCCTCTTTTTCATCCTTTTTATTTCTAGTATTGTGATGTGTATGTGTGTCTGTGCGTGTGCGTCTTAAGTTAGGCCAAACCTCAGGGTGTAGTTTTTAGCCCCCTTCGACTAAAATTTGTGATTCCAGCTTCTGCAGAATATCAAGGCATCTACATCTCTCCCGTTTTCTCATTTAATCCTTCCACAGTTGCAACCTGAATGTGGCGACTTGTGTTCAAGATTACTACGCATTAATCCAGGTGTGAATAACTTCCCTATTCATGAACCTCACTGCGTAAACTGCTGGAATACATATTTTGATGAGCTGTCTCTCTTTGCAGATGATCGGCTGTCCTTTGAGGAATTCTATCAGCACGATTTCTTACGATCATGAAGTTGGACGCCAGTGAAATACTTCATACTGTGTACACGAAAGAGACTCCATTTCTCAGATTTTACGATGTTTGTTTGGAAGTAAATTTACAGGAATCTCAGTTTGTGCGAATTTTACAGTTTAGTATAGTGATTGAAAATCTTGAATTGGTATAATGTATGTATGGTTGAATAAGTTTGTGACCTTCTTTTCCTTGAATTTTAATTTAGGCCCCTTGTTTCCAAATTTTTATCTATGCTCCTTTTTGTACCGAACTTTCAATTGTTACCGATTACTATCTAAATTATTTAAGTAATTGTAGTTCGATATATCAATAGTGTTTCAAGCGAGTCATAGCCATCACATGGGGATGGATGCAGCCTTAGACCCAGACCACACAAGAAAATTTAAGTTTCTTCCTAAATTTGTTATTACGACCGCTCTTTTTGATTGTTTCTTCTTCTCTATGAAAGGTTATTCTTTTTCCATATGAAAATTTAGTCCGCATGGAAAATTGGACATGATTTCTATTTCATTTAGTTTTCCTAATTATTCAATATGAGATCAAAGAATTAGTCCATTCACTTTACTTGCTTAAGATTTTTGTACGTTTTTACATCGTACTCACCTTTGTATTTAATAATTTATTTGTATAATCGATAATACTGTTAATTGTTAACAAAGTATATAGTGCATTTTATAGATAGAATCGAACATAACAGGTGATCTTCCTATGTGATGCTCTAAGTAAAAGAAAAAACAAAAAAGATGATGCAACAAAATCGGAATTTTTTTTTTAAGAATAATTCTTGAGACTTTGGTGTGACTAATATTTTATTTTACTTGAAGGGAACAATGAACAAACAAAACTTATTTTTGCCAACAGAAATATCATTAATCATGGAAGAAAAGAGATCATCCTATTAAAAAAAAGGACTGACGACAATATCAAATTACATTTTAGAAAATAGCAATTAAACTCCCAGAACTTAGTTGGTTTTGGGGGATAGAATTGCAAAGTTACAAGATTCAATTCCGACCGACTACAACTAGAGAGTTTTATTTCTGATTTCATTATGGATTTTGATGGTGAGCTCCTTATAGGCTTGTGGACAGCACGCTTTCTCTTAATGGGGGGTCGCTAAATAATTGATTTATCTCATATCATTTATTTTATCAGTCTGAGTGTGGGACTCATATGGTTGGGAATTCAAATTTTTACAAATAAAAATAGAAATAAAATAATTTTGTAGAAACTATAAATTATGGAAAGGAAATAAAAAATACAATTTGCTGGCGAAACATTTTTATCATCAGTCTACAGTGAAGAATGAAGACAAGTAGACAACCTAAGCAGCCTTCACTTCAGTCGCCTCCTTTCTGAACTCTTGCTTTCTGAAAATTTTCTTTTCTTCGGATCCGACGCCGTCTACGCGGCGATTCAAGGCCCCCACAGCGGCGGCGCTTTAGTTTTCCGGTAAAGGTTTTTCAGTTTTCCCTTTTTCTCATATTTCCTTTTTAATTTCTGACATTTAGTTTTTCCTTCGTCGGCCGCCATCATGCCACCAGCTCTCCGGCCATCTAGCCCATTAACCACCTAACCCCGCCGGTCGCCGTCGCTCCATTTGCAGCAGCGCAGCCCCACCGCACACACGCCACCATCTCGCCAGTCTCCGGTCGCCACCGTCTCGCGCCACCCCCTACCACCACTCAACTAGCCCAAAAAAAGTAATTTCTCTATTGTGTTTGATTCGTGTAATTTGCTTGTAGATATGTGTGAATTATTTTTTGGTAGCAGTTCAATTTTTTTTGGTGAAGAGAAGATACGGATGGATGGTAGGGCTGTGAATGTGAATGGTGGAAATAGGGGAGATATGGTGTTTGATTAATTGTCTGTGAGAACTGAGGGTTTCCAGTAATCGTCTACTTTTTCTTTCTGCAAAATCCAAAAGAATAGGGAGTGGCTCGCTAGGCGAGCAAGCATGAGCCTCCTCCGAGCGAAGCCCCTGATTGGCTCGTTGGCTCACGAGCCAAACCCGAGCCACCAAAAATAGCCAAGGTTCGGCTCGGCTCGATTGCATGCCTACTAGTTTCGTGTGCTTTTAGGGACTGATTTTGCCCCGAATTTCTTGAAAAAACTTGATTTTTTTTTTGTTCCTTGCGTCCTCGACATTACTGCATTTTTAGTCTCGTTTTTTACTTGAATTATTTGTCTGGACTTCCTTGTGGAATTTGTACAAGCATCTTGACAAGTTAGCTTCTTCATTGTCGTAATGTCGTGGTGATGATTTCATTGCCGATTCCTATGCATATCTTCATGGAATGTTTCTTTGCTTGATGATTTCTCACAGGTCACTTTAAGTTGTGTTCTTTTTATGTTTTTAAGGCTTGAGAAAGATTATTATGTGATTCGTGAACAATTGTATTGGCCCTTACTGTTGATTGATTTTCACTTGCAGCTGTATCAACTAATACTATGCTGCTCTCAACCTTCTAACATTGCTCTTCTCCAACCCCTTTCAAGAAAGAAGAAGAAGAAAAAAAACCATGTTTGCTGTTAAAACCCTCTCTCTCACATTCCCTTCCTCAACCCTCCTCTCAAAACCAAATGCTTTTCCACCCCCATCCCAAAAAACCCCTTCCCTGTTCCCCAAGTTCAAGCTCACCCCTAAAATCCAGCCCATCAAGTCATCCATCTCTCCACACTCCACCCCCCATGCCGACGAAACCATAAAAGATTCCACCTCGGCGCAAACCCGAGTTGAAATTCTCTCTGAAGCCCTCCCCTTCATCCAGAGATTCCGAGGGAAGACCATAGTGGTCAAATATGGCGGCGCTGCCATGAAATCTGAGGCCCTCCGAGCCTCAGTCATAGCTGACATCGTCCTCCTC
Source organism: Lippia alba (assembly GCA_037834125.1). Taxonomy (NCBI): domain Eukaryota; kingdom Viridiplantae; phylum Streptophyta; class Magnoliopsida; order Lamiales; family Verbenaceae; genus Lippia; species Lippia alba. The sequence continues at coordinate 3,308 of JBBMKE010427570.1, read as the reverse complement.
TCGTGTGTTGGCATCCGCATCGTGTTTGTTCATGGCGGCGGGCCAGAGATCAATCAATGGCTGACGAAGCTCGACATCCAACCCAACTTCCTGAACGGGCTCCGCGTGACTGACGAAGCGACGATGGAGATCGTCTCGATGGTCCTCGTTGGGAAGGTCAACAAGCACCTCGTGGCCCTGATCAACCAGGCGGGGGCCACTGCAGTCGGCCTTTCAGGCATTGATGGGCGGCTCCTGACCGCCCGCCCAGCCCCAGACGCTGCTCAACTAGGGTTCGTGGGAGACATCGCCAAGGTGGACCCCACGATACTCCGCCCTATTGTGGAGGCGAACCACATCCCGGTGATTGCCTCAGTTGCTGCAGATTCAAATGGGCAGTCGTATAATGTGAATGCGGACACAGCAGCAGGGGAAATGGCTGCAGCTCTCGGGGCGGAGAAGCTGATTCTGCTGACCGACGTGGCAGGGATCTTGGAGGATCGGGATGACGCGGGGAGTTTGGTGAGGGAGATTGATATTAAGGGAGTGAAGAAGATGGTGGAGGAGGGGAAGATTGCGGGAGGGATGATACCGAAGGTGAATTGCTGTGTGAGGTCTCTAGCGCAAGGGGTGAGGACGACGAGTATTATTGATGGACGGTTGAAGCATTCTTTGTTGCTCGAGATTCTGACTGATGAAGGAGCCGGAACGATGATCACGGGATGAGTGATGGCGTGAAATGAGAACTCTGCAATTTTTATTTTTCTTTTCCCTTTAGTAATGGTGCTCGGTGGTTATGTTTTTTATGAATCTTTGATGGTGCTTGTAGTTTTATTCTCCGGAAACATGATTGTTCGGATTTTTTATGTTAACTTATGGGCGAATTTTCAGTTCCCTGATAACTTTGATGAAAATTGAATGTGTTCTTTCGGGAGTTATACACATCCGGGCTTATTAGAGGATCACTTGTAAAGTCTAGTTAAATATTTGACTTGCTATCATGCCTTTAAGTCTTATAAATTTATTTATTTTTGGTAGAATTTCAAATTATTTGGACAATGTAATTCATACGATTTTAGTATTGATTAATTTAAGATGTGTAATGCGACTATTCTATGTGATTTTGTCGTCTTATTTTCATGTGTTTTGGTGTAAACAATGATTGAACCACCATGCTTAAACAAAGAGAGCATCCAAAAGTAAATACAGAGTTCAATAATAATAATAATATTAATAATAATTTGTGTAATTGAGTATTATATACAAATATGTACAGGAATAGGGACACATATTACCTCGACCAACCATACGAAGTTCTATATACTAATGATCAACCTTGAGAAGTTCTATATACTAATGATCAACCCTTAAAGCGTCAACATAGTTAGATTAGACACCATTACACCAAGAAAGCAGACCTCGCTTGCAAAATCATAAAATGTATATGTACAGAAGAAAAAACGGCCGATATCACCGCAACACCAAGAAACCTTCAACAGCGCAGAAAGGAAATGCTACGCAAATCTTCGAGATAAAAACACAATGGCGAATCCACAAAAACCCTCTTATCCCTGAGAAATTTTACCTTGTTTCATCAACAAATCTTTCATTTTTCTATATTCACGAAGCTCGTCCAGTGCATCAGCTGTAGTCCTAGAGGCTACAAGATTTGAAGTGGACTGTTGTACTATTGGTTCCTGAGAAGTTTCATTATTAACGAGCTTGGAGCCATGAAGATCTTGTATGTCTTGTCCAAGAGGTGGTGCTTTATTTAGCATATGAACAAGCGCTCCAACAGCTGCACCTTGCGATTTTTTAACATGGTCATGAGCCCCGGATGGATGACGTGACAGATCGAACGAACCAGGCCTGACAGAATATCCACAAAATATCATTTTGTTTGCCAACATACTGAGGTTTAAATAACAAGAAAATAATTCAATCTGAGAAGTTTGAAATTAATCATAAAGCTTTTTCGGCAGGAAACAAATGCCTTGAAAGAATTAGGATGTTCAGCCAAAAATGCTAAATCGGGTTCCCTGGAGATGAAATATCTAACACACGCATAGTTGTGATGGCACTAGGAACATTAAAGTTTCAAATGAGAAATCGCTACCTTGAAAGATGGAAAAGAGTATAAACAGCCATTTAAGAACCAAAACACAAGTAAATAACAGATATATTCTCCTCCACTGCATGAACGGATAAAAATTTCTGGAATGAAGTGATACTAACATCATCAATAGCAAATGATTTACAATACTGATAGTAAGGCTTAATAGCATATACAGTATGAGAGCTGCTAGTCAAACAGGTAAGCAGAATAACATTTGTTTGCTACATATATTTCTCAAAGAGCATATAATCGAGCTAACTGAAATAAACACTATACAAACTAGTCAGCTCATCAAATTAGATTAATATTAGACATTACTTCAGTAGACAAAGAATTACCATATCTGGTAAGATATTTAGGTTCTTGAATGCACTAGAAACTTCAATTTATTAGAAACATAATGATGATATCAACTAATTAAGAAACATATCACAAAAGGGCACGGGAAGCTTTTTTGAACATTCATTATCAGAACTCCATGGAGAAATGTTCCATCTAGAGGTGTAGCTATATATAGCAAACAAAAAAGGTAGCGGTTGCTTGATCTCAAAACTATAATTATTTTCTCCAGTCATTCAAATCACGCTCAGTTTAGCATTAATATTACAACAAATTATGCTCCACTAAGAATAAGATAACAATTGCAACATGTCAAAGCACTATCATGGCATGTGATGTTGGCAGGAGAAGAAATTACAGATTATGCTAACATTTTTTAGGTCATGCGCAGTAATCCCTCCTTATTACAACTTAAAAAGAACACCAAGATGCCCAGTGCCTCCTACAAGCCAATTGAAAACTCTCATCTTAGCATGTGATCAGAAGAGTTGAATTTTTTCTAATCGCTTAGTTACAAAGCCCTTTAAACACTTAAATACTATTATTTTCTGGTGAAACATAAGTTCTTTAATTCTAAAGTATTGCTAACTCAGAAATTCTCAAGCACCAAACATTTTCCTGCCAAAAAACATTTCATAAAAGTCCATTCAAGAGGATAGCATAATTACCTTGAACCACGATCTATCATGTCATCTTCACCTATATCAAATGGTGGAAACTCAGAATCATCATAATAATCCTGAAACTGGTACAACAGAGAATCACTACTTTAGAGAAAAATTAGGCAGGGAGGCCAAAAAAAAAATCACCATAATCAACATTTGTACCTTGTCAACATTTGATCTGGTTTGATTAAGACCAGAATGTGGAATTT